>PVKZ01000444.1:0-69622 GCA_004027375.1 Macroglossus sobrinus
AGTCATGTTTGCCAACAGCCCCAAAATACATTCCAGTCTTCAGAAAGAAAACGACAATAGCTATAACAAAGTATTAGGGGTTGTATAAACTCGACTTACTTGAAGTTAATGTGAAAAATGTGGAGAGAGAATAACAAGGGGAAATTTGGAAAATTGGGCAATGGTGTTTAACCAAAATGACATGTGTGTCTCTGAATGTAAATGTGCTGCTGTGTTACTGTCTTGCCGGCTGCCTGCCATCCTGAGGTTTTATCACATCATAATGCAGTGATGAGGTATTTCTTTGCTTTTTTAGTTTTCCCACTCACAGATGCCAACAATGATTATTTGTAATTTCAGAAATAAAGATGCTCAAAAGCAACATCTGCGATTCCATATTTTTCTGTGGGATTCAAAATGCATATCTTATTCCTATCTGTAACTGGGGAATATTTGCAGTCAAACATAATTCCTGCGTACTTGATTTAGCTCTGGGCCAGACTGACTAAAAGGTTTTAAAATGGTGCCCATGCTCTCAGTATCTACACTATGTGGATTCCCGACCTTTTAATCCCCATTTTCTTTAATACAAATAAAAGAGAGTTTATCAGTTGATTCAGATGAGTGGGAGTGTGCCATGTAAATTTCAAGGAATTATGTACTAAATTGCAGAACCCATTTGGGGGCTTAAATATTATTCTCCACTACACAAAATTGGCATGGATTTTATTTTAACTGAAATGGCTCACAGTGGCAGGCAATTATTTTTGTTATTGTATTTCCTATCCTGGCTTCCAGAACCTACGGACAATGGAAGGGGATGTTCATTTATAATTTGACCTCATGAATTGTTCTTGAAATGTAATTTAATCCTCATATCAAGCAGTCTAATGCTATATTTGCCAGTAAAATAGTCATTTGCATTTTTTATTGACAATACAAATTGTTTTTAATCAGGCAGTTGGAGTGTTAGCATTTCCAAATGATTGAAGACCCAGTTTTGTTAAACTACATCCCATTTTGAGTCAAATATAATTTGGTATTGTTGTTTTTTTTAATTATCAGAGCACACAAAGTTGCTTTTTAATATTGTACATTAAAAAAATTGTCAAGTCCTACATAGCTATATACAATTGTCTCCAAAAGAAAGCCAGGAAAATCCTAAGTTTGCACATTTACAGATTTCAGCCCAGCTTTAGGGAAATAGCTAGAACATATTAACACATTTTTACCAACTTATGTGATTACCGAAGATTATGGTGAAGTCAGTGGGGTTCTGAAGCACAGATCAAAAGGCTATGGTTTGATTGTCATTACCAGAAAGAAATGGATAGTTTTCTCCCTTTCCAGCTATGTTTCTTTATTTATAAACAGGAAGAATCATGTCCCTTCACTTTCTTTAGGATTTTACTGAGGTTTTATCCTTCAAGAGGTACCATAGCAAAACTGGGCAAGTCCAGCTCTACTCTTACTAGGCAGAAGACCTCAGGCAAGTGCACTAATCCCTGCCTCAGTTCCCTCATCTGTATAGTGGGGATAATAATAGTATTTACTTCACAGGCTTGTATGAGTCAGACTTAACATATGGAAAGCTTAAAACAACGCATGGCCTGTGGGAAGTGCTGTTTATGTTTGCTATTTTATTATCGTCATCATTCTGTTTATTAATAGCATTTCCTGACAGAGCTATTTGTGGATTACATCAATTCGTATTTGTAAAATACTTACGACAAACCCTAGCATGTAGTAAGTCATATAAGTGTTATTAGACATCTACCTTTTGTTAAGTGTTCACTGTATCTAAGACATTGTTAGGAATCCTTGTAGCAACTTGTGAGGGAGTAAGAGTTACTAACTTTACTTTACAGATGAGGAAAGAGGCTGAGTGGTTAAGCCACTCACCCAAGGGAGCCCGCTGGGTGAGCAGCGGTCACGACTTGAGAGCGAGGCAATCTGACACCAAGCTGGCCCCCTTTCACATCTGTGCTTCCTCAGGCCTCGGAGTCCTGAGCTTGCAGTCCACTCCAGACAAATGTCCTCTCTGTCATCTGTGTGCCGTCTTTGTCTCTGCCAGCATTCCAGGCTCTCCCGTCACTTACAGGGCTGCACAGGTTAGCCTAGCCTCCACATTCACCACAGTGACTTTGCCCAGACCATAGTGCCCCACTCACACCTACCAGGGCAGCTTCCACTTGTCCTGGTTTGCCTGACTTCAAAGGAACAGGAGTCTAACTCCTGGGGACCTATTTCTGTTCCCTTTGCCCACCCAAACATCTGCTCCAGCTCTATTATTCCCTTCACTACCTCCTACAATTCTATCTCTATCCTGTTATTCCCAATACAATATGCATTTTGGAGTAGACATTCAGTGATAATTGAAAATATCAGATTTGTTTAGATTGGCCCACATAGATACAGATTATAATAATAACAAACATTTATTAAAAGTTTATTATGAGCCAGAACTATTCTAAGCAGTTAATACATATAAGTTTATCTAATCCTCAGAGCTGCACTAGGCAATAGGTACTAATACTGTCTGCAATCTGCAGATAAGTCAGTGGACCATGGTCTGCAGGGAGCTGGGGTAGGTTTGTGAGGGTCAGAACTGGCTCATCTCCAAATATTTAATTCTACAGTTTCTACTCTATGTTAATTAGTGGGTTAAGCACAGTTCACCTAACACCGTGGCACTGTAGGTGATACAAGTGAGGAATAAGAAGAGGAAGGAAGAAGAGTTTATTGGGCATGTATGTGCCAGGCAAGGGGTTACATCTTTTACTCATGTTATTGCATGTCATATTAATAAGTGCAGTAAGATAAGCATGCCTATTGTCATGTAAGGGATGAGGACACTGAGAACCTGAGCTGTTAAGTGATTTGCTTTGCCTTTTACTGTTACCTGGAATGCTGGGATTAGAGCCCAGGTCCATTCAGGTGTGAAGCTCAGACTTTTGCTTGGGTTTAATTTCTTCTCTCTGTTTCTAGTTTTAGAACTATGGCGATTAACAATACAGATGAGGTGTCAGCCTTAAGGAGGCTTATGTTCTAGTCAGGGAATCAGTCAGTAAATAAATAAACCAATAAATAACCATATCATTACAGATATGAGAGACGTCCTCTGATCTAGGAAGCAGGCAGTTTACTAGGATCCTCAAGGAGGACATATTTAAGATCCAGAAGATGGGAAGGAGACAGCCATGTAAAAGCAAGACAAAGAGAGTCCCCGAGAGATGGAACAAGGACAATGGCCCTGAAGCAAAAGAGAGTATGGAATATTTGAAGATCAGAAAGGAGAGCAGTGTGCCTGGTGGGAGTCTGGCTGAGCTCAGATCAAGCAGGACTACTGGAACAGGGCAAGAAGCCTGAAATTTACCCCAACATCCATAAAACTTAGAATAGCATTAGCCGTGTGACCTTGAGTAATCTCTTTATAGCTCTGAGTTTGCAGTTTTTAATCTGTTAGATGTCTGCAATAATCCTTGCTCTTTGTACATCTCTGGGATTGTCGGAATGTCAAGTGACAAGGAAATCTAGAGGCATTCTTCAATGGACACAGAGAAAGATGGCTAATTTCTGGATGTATTTACCTGTGTAAAAGAGAAGAGTCTTTGGAAAACTGATGTGTGTGTGTGTGTGTGTGTGTGTGTGTGTGTGTGTGTGTGTGTGTGTAAAGGCAGCTGATCATCAGAGTTCCTGAATGCTGAGTCTCTCATGGACCAGTAGTAGTAGTAGTGGTAGTCAATGATGATAATAATGACAATAAATAGTCAATAAGCATTTACCATGTGCCTAAACATTTAGTCCTCACAACACTATATAAGACACAGATACTGTTATTACCTCCATTTGGCAGTTGTGGGATGAGGCACAGTGAGGTTAAGTCTCTGTATTCATGTGTGTGGTTGTGAATAACAAAAAACTCAACAAGTGGCTTGAACAAATAAGATGTTTATTTTTGTTATATAGAAAGGAGCCCAGAGTGAGAGTAGGCTAGTGCTGGTAGGCCTGCTCAAGAAAGTCATCAAGAACCCAAGACACTCTGTCTTTCTGCTCCATCATCTTTACTGTGTGGTTTTTGTTCCTCATGAGAGCAAAGTAGCTGCTGCAGCTCCAGTTTTCTTGTCTCAATGTCAAGTCAGGAGGAAAGGAGAGAATTAAGGGGAAGAGCAATGGTGGGAAGAAAAAAGCCTTCAACTTGTGAGGCTTTGCCTTTTGGGGGGAAAGGAAATGTTCATTATATCTTCTTTACTTCCAGCTCAGATACATGGCCAACTCCAGCTGAAAGAGAAGCAGAATTCTGGAATTTCACTTTATAGTTGAGAAGGCAAAGTTACAGAGAAGGGTGTTAGAAAGTGTGTTATTTATACCTGAAATTATATAATGTTGAATGTCAACTGTAATTTAAAAACCATTTTTAAATTAAAAAAAGCATGTTAGTGAGCCAGGCCCCAGTCACACAGCTAGTAAATGATAAAATGTATTATAGCTCAGTTTGACTCCAGAAGTCATATCCTTGACCATGGTGCCATAGAATCTCCCTATCGGGGACAGGCTTGAGAATCTCAGAGCAGTTATTTCACCTCTCTATGTCAACACTTTTTATTTGTACAATAAGAATAATGAGAGTATTTAAATAATAGGGTTGTTGGGAGGATAAAACAAAATAGTCCTAATGAAGTGATTGCCATGGTGTCCAGCATATAGTTAATGAACACCAAATATATTTTAGCTGTTTTTATTGTTATACCTTTATTCTTAGCTGTTAGCAGATGGTTTCCATACCAGCATTTATAGATGCAGAGAATCAACAAAAACAACATAGCCTTTGCTTTGTAGGAGCTCACCTGTTCAGACTTGTTCATAAATAATAATTTACAGTGTTAAATAAGTTTAAGGATGGAGGGAGGGGCAACAGTAGCATAAATGAGGGAAGGATTGAGGTTGCTTGGGAGTGAACAGGAAGAAATGGGCAAGGGTGAGGTAGCCAGGGATAAAAGGATGGGTGTTTACAGAGAGATGATGCTCTTTAAATGGCTGAAAAAATGAGACTGGCTTCACAGGGGAAGAGTAGAGGGAAGGATATACTGACAGAGGGAAGAGCATATTCTTAGCCATAGAAGGGTCATGCCTTTTGGGGGAACTGCAGGTATTTCCAACAGGCTAAAAGAGTGAGGAGGTCAAGGCAGACACGAGCTAGATTCCTGTGCCTCCTTGATGCCAGGGACTGCCCTAGGGCTTGGGGACACAATGAGCCATGAGGTACAACCCCTGCTCTCTAGAAGCACATTACATTGTTTCTCAATTTTCTCATTTGCTTAATGGGAATGGAACTAATGAAAGAAGCCTAAGTTTTGTTAACCATCTGCTCTGCTAGACTCGTGGCTAAGTGTTTTGAGGACTTTTGAGTCACGGAACTTTCAAGTCATTATCATCTTCTCCCTTTTACAGATGAGGAAACAGACTCAATATGTTTAAGCAAGTTGTCCAAAATTACCCAGCTAATAAGTGCTACAGCAAGGATTGCGATTCAGGTTTCTCTCACTCCAGAACCTGTGTGCTCCACTCACCTCACTGCTTCCAGCACATGCACCACACCTGGTGATGAAATGTAATGGTATCCAGGGCACTTGCGAGCCAAATGCAGTGTGAACACCAAGAGCTGTTTTTTTGTTTTTTGTTTTTGTTTGTTTTTAATTTTACTTTAAGAAAAAGGAAAGCCTCTCCTTTGCTACTGCAGTACATTTCCATAATCTTGTCCATTCTTTCTCAGTCAAGCTGATTAGCTGGATTGGAGCTGTCCAGGTCGCTTAAGTGAAGGGGGATGACTTGATTATAGTTCAACACCTTAGCTGTCACCGTGCTGCCTTCCTAAATATGATTCTTATTGCCCTGATAACCCCCCCTATAAACTCCACCACAATGAAAGCACAAAACATGAAAAACATCCCTTGGGTGACTGCTATTGCCTTTTGAATTAACACCAGAAATGTCCATTTGAGAGATGTGGTTTAACCTAAGTGATATTTCTTGATGGGTTAATGAACATCATATGTTATACTTTAACCTAATATAATACCATCAATTATTTACTTATTTTTATTGATTGACCTCTTTCAGATTATTTGATAGTTGATTTTTCACTTTCAGAAGATTTAGTGCTGAGCACTCAAGCACCTTCTTTCACTATTATGAGTGTCCTCTGAATATAGAGGTGTATGTGTATGGAAGTGTGTGTGTGTGTGTGTGTGTGTGTGTGTGTGTAGAGAGAGAGGGAGAGACAAATTGCAGGTCATTCTGGAATTAATGAATGCAATACATAAATAACTTTGCTAAATCTAAACATAAAAAAGAATCAAACTGCTGATGGCACTGGTGAAAGGTTGTACAGAGGCAGATTATCAAGCCCGCACAATTAGAATTACTGTTTAAATATGCAAAAAGCAGAAAGGCTACCTTGGAAAGGGAGAATTGATTGCAAAACTAGTGAAAATATAAAATATGAGTGTAATAGTTCATAAGAGCATATTCGTCCCTGGCTTTGTAATGAAGAACTAGGAAGCAGTATGGAACTGTGTCCATCCATTTGTGTTATGGAACGCAGCGTGTTCTCAGGGGTCCTTCGTAGGCTGGGAAGAGGGAAAGAGTTATCTGGAAGGCAGCCTACCTGGGGTCCACTTCTGTCATGACACTAATTAGTTTTGTGACCTTGGAATTAATAGATCTGCCAAACCTAGTCTCTTGACCAGAGTCTAGCTCTGCTTACACTGGACCTTGGCTGCTTTGTGGGACGTTGTTTTACAGTGTGTGAGAGTTGTGGTATGAATATAGCATATGAATTATATAATTACAGAATGGTGGGATACTGGGATGACAGAAATTTACTCATGTAGGAAGATCACAGGAATTTGTTTCTTAAAGTGTCAACATTAATAATTTTTCCTAAAACCTTCGTTTCATATCAGTCTGTTAGCACTCCACATACTAATATTACTATTGATAATTTTATTACTAATAACCAGAATTAACCTAGTGATTTATAATTTGCAAAGCAATATTTAGATATTTTATCTCTCATACCCCTCGTGGGCAGACATTATTTCAAGCAGGTGTCCAAGTTTTCTTCTCAACAATTTTAAGCAGTGAAGGAAACAAGACACCTGTCTTAGCCTTCAGGTGTGGAAACTGATGGAACAGACCTAGCATGGAGTCCTGGCAGCTACTAGTTTCCAGTTACTAGTTTTATGACCTTAGTCAAATCATCTCAACCTCATGAAAGTCTTACTGTCCATATTTTTACAAACTTTGAAATAACCCTGATCAAGAAAACGACATAGGCATATAGTTCATTCAATAAGGCATATGAAATTATTTACTACTGGGAAAAATAGTGCTAATATGTAGGGTTCTTCCAGCATTAGATTGTCAGGTCTAGGAGAGCTCAGCCCACTTCTACAGTGGGTATCTCTAAGCTATTGTGGCATTCTTTTCCATGAGTCAATGTGCAGCCTAAAAATTCTTTTCACTGTAATGCTTCATATTGCCACTTATTAGTCAATCAAACCCAGCAAGCGAGATGAAAACTCATATGCCAACCTAGCCCCGGCCCAGATGTCAGACCCAAGACTTGTTTTCAACCTCCCTTCTTCTCCTCAGAGATAGTCATTTCTCTTTGCGTCTGATTCATGTGATCTGGTCCAGAACACTCATGAACTCATCCACCTCTCAGAATCTAGGTAGATGTACTTCATGCTCCTAGTTCAGTGGCAGCTGCGAGAAATGTCACCCTGTAGGATGCAACAGCCGTCATGGTTAACAAGCAACCTGGTGATGCTGGGTCGTATATTTTTAGGCCCAAGAGACTCAATAACTTGTGCTCTGCAGTGATTTGATTCCTTCCCCAAAACGTGACCTATGGGGTCCTTAGAGACTCCACTTAAGAAAATATAACTGAAGGTTATTTTTAAACATCCTAACGGTACAAACCTGAATTTCAGATTAATCCCCATGTTCATGGTTTTTTGTTTTGTTTTGTTTTTCTTTTTCTTTTCTAACTTTTTAATCTCTTTGGCTTTAAGGAAGAATAACTGTGGCAGAGTAAGTGATTTGGCCACTCGCATCTCAAGGGGCCACTGTGGCACTCATTACCAGCCCCTAGGACTAGAATCTTTTTCTTCCTGTTTTGCTTCGGTTCCCTGGCAAGCTTAATGAGATTTGTCTTAGCACTTACATTTCCTCTCTCCTGCCAAGGCATGGGAGGTGTGTTCTGACACATGCTATCGTTTTGGTGCTCTTTTAACCTTTTTCCCTTGACACCTTCCATGGCAAAGCTAAGCATTTTGGGGTGCCTGATTGCCAGGTTTGGCAGCAGGTCTGATGAGGCACCATCTGCAGCCTCAGAGGACTGGAAGATGGTTTTTCTGCAGATCATGTAGAGATGTACTCTCATGCTCAGAAAAATTACTAACAAAGTCCACTGTGCAAGGTACCTGGTGCTACAGAATGATGGCATGTGAGATAACCCTGGGGAAGACTGATGCATATCTCTCTCTTCTCTGACAGCTCATACTCTAGATCATCTCAACAGATCTCTAAGTGGGACCCTGGGCACGTAGCCCCAACCAATGTTCTTGTACTGAGGGCTCTGAGTGGAAAAAGGTTGGGCAGTTCTGCCTGTTAAGGACTGAATGTTTGTGTCGAAGTCCTGACCCTCAGTGTGGTGGTCTTGGGAGGTGGGGCCTTGGCAGTTAGATGGGATGAGGTCCTGAGGGTGGTAGGGTCGGTGCCCTTGTACAGGGAGACGCCAGAGAGCTTGCTTTCTCTCCCCACCATGTGAGGACACAGTAAGAAGGTGCCATCTGCAAGCTAGGAAGAGAGCTCTCACTAGAAACTATATTTTCCAGTACCTTGAGCTTGAACTTCCCAGCCTGTAGAACTGTGAGAAATAAATGAATTGTTTAAACTCCCAGTCTATGGTATTTTGTGATTGCAGCTCAAGCTAAGGTGCCACCTGCTTTGTCTTCTTGGAGAGTTTGCAGCAGAACAACAGTTAACAGTGCCAGAGGAGGACTCCAACTACATGGAGGAGAGCAAAGATCATCACATTGCGAGCTGCCAGGGATAGAGTTCTAAACACTTCCTCCTGTTGCATCTTGGTATGAGAGTTGCCAAGGAAAATAATGCAGTCAAGCACTGGATGAAACAAGCTTTACATACATGGCGAAGAGATAGATCAGTTCTAATAGTGGGTGTTGTGCCCCCCATGGCTGGTCTCCCCACCCCCCCACCAAAGCAAGGCAATTGGCTTATGCAGACTGCCTTACATCCCCGTTGGGGTCTGAAATACTGAAAGTTGGAGGAATACATGAGGGGGTTGACATAGACCCTTATACAGAGCAAAGGAGCGTGTATTGATTCTGAAACAAGGAAATGTATTCCCCACATAGGGTGGGAAGTCCAGTGGAGACTAGGCTCTTTAACTTTTGGTAAGAAAGTGTTCCAGGCCCAAAAACCATTTTTATGTGGCTGAGTGCACATTGAAAAACTACATGGAAGTGACTGCCTCTCCCAATAGAAAGTAACAGTGTGCATGGTAACACAAAGGCTCTGAGAAGTCCTGCAGTGGAGAGGGAGATTAACATAGTGCTTTCCATATGCACCTGTCCATAGAATACATTTTCAAAGCATTCTGTAGAAGTTACTTTGGGAAAAGTCAGATTAGGTCATAGTTGCCCACTTTGCTTCCTGCTACCTTTAGAATTTATGTCTGGGTCAGGCAGAATATGAGTGTTGCCTTTTTGTTCTTGAACTTAGATGTACCAAAGTTTGTGTCCACACATGATTTGACTGGTTTGGCGGATGGCAAGAACAAGGTAGACTGAGTAAGGCCTGACATTCTGAATATAAAGGGAAACTATGGCAAGGACTAGAGAGTCAGCTACCAGGGTGGTGCTAATTATCCCCAGCAGTTTTACTGCTGGTCTGAGCTCCTTAAGGAAAGGGAGTGTGTCCTATTCATGATGTCCATGCTTGGCTAAGGAGCAGAGCTCCAGGAAGTTGCTAGTAAATGCTTATTGAATAAATGAAAGCATTTGTAGGTGATTATAGATTCATAAACCTCTAATGCTGGAAAGAAGCTAAGCAATTATTTAGTCTAAATTTTTTTAGGATTGAAACCAAGAATCAGAGAGAAAATGTATCTGGTTAAGGACCAGTGCTGGGCTTGTTAAATGGCTCTGATGTCGCAGAGTTGAAAAAGAATGATGTGACTAGTGAGCTCTTGATTTCTTGAAATCATGAATTATTCTAGAGATATATTCTAGAGGAATATAGACTCTGGGTTGGGGTGTTGTGAGGATGGAATGGTGAGGGAGGTCAAAGATATTTCACACTTTGAGTTTTTCTTTTATCCCAGTTTACCTTTAATTATGTACTTCGACAACTGTTGTACCTAATTAAATGATTAGCTTGTATCTTAGTTCAGGCTGCTATAATAAAGTACCATAGACTGGGTGGCTAATGAACAGAAATTTCTGTTTCCCACAGTTCTGGAGGCTGAAGTCTGAGATTGGGGTGTCGGCATGGTCAGGTCCCGCTGAGAGCTCCCGTCAGGAATGCAGGCTGCTGACCTCTTTGTGTTCTTGTATGGTGGAAATGGTGGGGAGTTTTATGGGGCCTAATCTTTTATAAGGCCACTAATCTTTTTTTATGAGGGCTCCACCTCCTAACATCCCATTGGGAGCTGATTTTGACACATGAATTTGGAAGTGACACAAATATTCAGTCTATAGCAGCTTGGCTCCAGAGCTTCAGGGGCAAAAGTGATAAACAGGGCATGATCTATGTCCTTCAGAAGTTCAGTCTAGTAGATAGTAGCTAGATATATAAATATCTGGTTATTCTAATGGCACCTATTCAGTACCAGGCACCATGCTAGGCCTCTTTATATATGTTGGTTTATTTAGTCCTCACACCAAACTGGGATTTAGGTGAAATTTATCCCCTTTTTACAGGTGGGAAAACCAAAGTTCAGAAAGGTTAGGTGATTTGCCCAAAGAGGCAGGGCTGGTTTTGATTCTCGCCCTGTTTCCCACTCTACCCCACTGTGTAATGCACTCTCACCAAAGCAGACTCATCTCTTTTAGCTGCAGGAACCACACTGGGTCTCAGAGCCTAGAGGAGGTAGCAGGTGATGTGTCCCTGGGACTCAGAGGTGTACAGAAGAGAGCCAACAAAGTGTAAGCTGTTCTTTGTCCCTCCTCTTGTCTGCCTGCCTTCTACCCAAGGGCTGGCCCGAAAGGAACTCAGAATTGAAGCACAAAGAAATCAGAGTCGTTTCCTGGAGGCTTCACTGGAAAGTAAAAACAAAAGGTGAGAAAGGAGACTAAACAGGCAGGCTCCAGGATCTCCAGGATATGCATAGCGTAGGGGTGATGGGGCAAACATTTGTTGAGCAACTACTCTGCAAGGCACTGAAGATATAAACAGGGGAAAACCTCAGTCCTGTTCTCTCTGAAGTAGTTCTCAAGAATCAGTTAAAACCTAACCAGTGACTGGAGCATCAAGAAGGGCAATACCAGGTAGAGGGAGAGGACTGAATGATTTTCACAGGCTGCAAAGCGGGAGCAGGGCTTTAAGAATAATTGGAAGGCTAATGGGAGCAGAGCAAATAGACGACTAAAACAGGTGGTGCTTGAGCAAAGGCTTAGAGGCTGAGGAGGAGGGTGGACGTCAAGGTGGGGCTAATGCGAGAAGAGACAGGAGGGAGGAAATGCTGGTGGGACGAACCTGGAGAACCTTCAACGCCCTGCCACACGGAGGCATTAAATAGACTGTGAGCACTTCCCAGTTCTTGGCGGTCCTCTCTCCAATACCCACTGCTAATTGAATGTTTTTTTATAGCCTCCAAGACCCACATTAACTCTGTCTACTTTTAATTCCATATGGGGGTGGGGGGGAGGAACTCTTGGTTTTATTGACTGACTGCTTCTTTACCTGACTTCACCTAATTGGAAAATAAACAGATTAAGTGATACCTTTGCTACTAATGAATAATTCATGTTCTCTTTGTCCTTTGTCATAAACGAAAGCCTAGCAGATCTGTCTTTAAATTAGGATATCTGGTAGATGAGAGAAAAATGTGAGCGATTAACTCCAAATTGAGTTTAGTGCAAATTTCTGAGAATCGGAGCCCTCCTCTGTAATGAAGTTTAGATTGGTTCACGTAACGGTTCACCTGGCTCTGGTGGAGCCCAAATTCAGAACATATGAGTGCTATTGACCTGTTAATTTAAAATGTTTTAATCTGCATAAAAATGGCTGTATTAATTGTTTCACATTAACCAGGGCTGACTGTAATGTCTGATAGAATTAGGCTGACTTTTCTCTAGCTTACCCTTTGTGGTTTTATTGGGCCCAAACAAGGTAACTTTTCCCCTGCTCCGTGCCAATCATCTGAATAGGCCGGGCTATGTTTCTCCCAATGAGAAGCTCCATCAGCCTTCCACAAACACAGAAATTTGTTATCCTCGCACTGCCTACGCTGCTTGACATCTCTCTTGGAGGTGTTCCTCTTTTCTAATTACCCTTACTAGCATTTCCCCACCCCACTTGCATTGGATTACATCATTTTCAAAATCTCCATAAATAACTTTAACCCTTTACACCACTTTGTGCTTCAAAAAATATATTGGAACTGAAAAACCTATTTTAAAAAATTGTAATTCGTGATTATTTTATAACCGTACTCTGAGATCTGTTGTGCGCCAGGCACCCTGCTTGGTACTGAGAGTGTGAACCTGTCTTTGCCCTTGAAAAAGTCTGGGTCTGGATTAAATGTGTAAAAAGTTAAGTAATGGCTCAGATCAGCGTTGGAGGGAAAACCCCAGGCCAGATAAATGGTTAAATGAATGAGCGATAGAGTCCAAGGAGACTAAGAAATACTTAAGTTTTCTGAAAAGGCATGTGTTGCTTTATTTTTGCCTCTTCCCCCATTACTGAGGCTATGTCCAGTTTTTGCTGTGTCTGGAACAACTCCTCAGTGTAACTCAGTGAAATCATAGCCTGTTCTGGAAAGCCTTCTTTAGCCATCACCTTATTTGATTAGGTGTCCTCTTCTGAGCTTTCACAGGTCCTCTCATAAACCATCATTGTATTTATCTTGCCACTTATTTGTCTCTTGTAATCAGCTGGAATGAAAGGTTCAACTTAAAATATGCTATAAAGAGGCAAGACTGGGGAGAGAATTTAGGGAGAGTTAGATGGTTTGTCCCAGGCTGGTGCTGCTCTATATGTGGTCCATAGAGCAGCAGCATTAGCATCTCTTGGCAAAGAATTAAAAATGCAAAATCTCATTCTCCACCAGAGATCTACAGACTCAGCACCTGAATTTTTAACAGATCCCAGGTGGCTCATATGCACATTAAAGCATGAAAAGAATTGGGCTGGTCTAAGCCACTGCTTCTCAAATTTGGCTGTGTATTGGAGTCAGCTGGGGGTCTTTATAAAGTACTGTCACTTGGGTCTCACCCTCAGAGCATCTGATTTAATTGGTTGGAGTGTCGCCAATTAAAAGCTTTCAAGATGATGCTAATATGCAGCCACCTGTGTGAGCCACCTCTGGGCTACAGCTTCTTAAGCTGCTATCTCCTATCTTTGCATTTACCAGGTGATTTGTCATTTTCATTTATGTGTCTGTCTCCCTTGCCTTTTAAGGGTGAGGACTCCCTTATATATCCTGAGACTGTAATATAGTATCTCTCACTAAATAGTCTTTTTTTAAAACTAATGGAAATGAACCTGAGTGGAGGCCTTTGATGCTAAATTTGAAGACATTGGAGCAAACTTACTGAAAGTTACTATCAATAGCTGGGATGAAGAATCTAGATAGGATTATTAAGTAAGATAGCAAAGAAACAATTCAGAATGTTCTCAGTTGGCCAAAGTCAGAGTCTACAGGATAAGTCAAGTCATTGGTGCCCATATTTCATAGGAATAGGGTGAGATAGGGAAAACTTAGCATGGTCTCCTTTAATAAGGGGAGGGCACACTTACAGGTTTTGTTTGCCTAAACCCTGGATGATGCAACAGTGATGTTTATGTAGCCACTAAGGAAATTACAATGTGACTTTTGAATGCATTAATGGAAGTGCAGTGTTCACTCATACCAGGTTTGGACTGCTGTATCTTCTCTGGATACCATACTTTGAGGAAGTAATGAGCATTGTGGATAATATAGAAATCATTTCATGGGATGGGGTACATGGGAAGGAATGGCTGGAGGAGAGAGGATGTGATGAGAACATGATTGCTTTTTGCAGGACTGACTCTTGTTGTGAGAAGAGAACAGAATTTTCCTGTGCTGCTCCACAGGACATAGCTAGGGCCAAAGGAATTCATGGAGGCAGATTTTGGCTCCATGTAGGAAAGACTTTGTGCCAGTGAGAGCTGTCCAATAATAGAACCGGCTGCCTGGGTAGATGGTGCGAGTGAGCAAGCTCTCTCTATCTTTGGAAATGTTCTAGCAGAGCCTGGATGGCCATCTGTTGTGGGTATTGTGGAAAGATTTATGCATTTGGTGGACGAACAAAATTTTGTTGATGATGATAATAGTAAATGTGACTACTATGTCCTGAGTGCCTATGAAGTACCAGGTACTGCTGGACAAGTTTTATCCTTTATCATCTTTAATCTCTCTATAGATCTAAGGAAGATAAGAGATATTACTCCTTCTTTGCAGAAGAAATGGATTCAGAGCTAGGATTTGAACTCTAGGCTTTCTAGTTTTAAAACCTATAATATTTTAACTATACCACCTGCTTTTTATTGTCTCTTCCCCCTCTAAGAGCCTATGATTTCAAGTGTATTCAGACACTGGATTTGAAGTGACCCTTCGGCTTCCATGTGGGAAAGGTCCTGGGAGTTGAGAGAGTAGTCAGGATGGCAGACGTAGACTTGAGCATTTTCTACCAAAAGGTGAAGGTTGATGCCATTGGGTCGATAAGATTTCCAAGGTAGTGACTTCAGAGAGAAGAGTTTAGTGTGGACTGACTCCTTGATGTGTACTGTGGGATACTCAAAACCGTGGGAATAGCTGAGTTCTGCTTTCTAAGGAGGAAAGAGTAAACTTACTTCATGTTAGAAGCTTGGTTTTTAACATCAAGAAAATGTGAATGCTTCTGTCAATATCAAGAAAATGTGATTGCTTCTATCAATTTTCAGATTCTGGATTGAGACTATGCAAGTCAAGTGCTAAAACTGGACTTAGTATAACATAATAGCTCAAGATAAAACTTCTGCTTGGGTTGATATCTGGACACAGTTACTCCCTAGCTATGTTTCTTCCACAGATTACCTTTATGTGCCTCAATGTCAGCATCTGTAAGATGGGGATGATAACATTACCTACCCCCACAGGTTTATAATAAAGCTGAAGTGAAATAATGCAAATAAAGGGCTTAAACAGTGCCTGACACATGGCGAGCACTCAGTGTTTATATTCAGATTGGTTATTAAATCTAGTAAATGCTAAAGTATCACAAGTGGAATAGTTTACTTAGGACACTCAGATGTCACTTTATTCAGATCAAACTGCACTAACAAGAATACATCTTACTTAAAAAAGAAATTAAAATGTTCAACTGACACCCTTTGTTCATTGAGCATTTTAGCTGAATAATGTCAATCCATGCCATTGCAGTTTCTAAATTATATTAATTTACTTTCTCACTATAATACATAGTCTATTATATAGACTTAGTATAAACTGGAGATAGCAGTAATACCTTACAGAGTGTGAAGACCAAATGAGATTACACATATAGTGTTTAGAATGGTGTTTAGAGATCTTCAGGATAGTACGCATTCAACAAGTAATGATGATGATATGCATATCTTCTAAGAAAAAGCAACTTACAATGCCTTGGTATTTGTATTGTATGTATCAGTGTTGATTGTACAATCCTGTGTGTGTACATAATCGATAGGTTTCTCTATAAACAGGAGATTTATAGGTTGGGACATGCCTATCAGTTGGTTTGTGGAGAGTCTGTGATGCTCCTGAAAGTGTAGGCAAGACTTGGGGTGTGCATGCTTATATGCAGAAGATCGGTGCTTTCATTAATTGCTCTGTGACCTTACAAAATTTCAAAAATGTTAGCATAAGAATCTCTAAGTAGAACATAAGACTGTTAGTTCTTAAGAGAGATTTCGAAATAGAACATAAGACTGTTAGTAAGAGAGAACTGGACACCTGGCTAACAGTCACTTCAGGAATAAAATAATCCTTTTATCACACATAACAAAGAATCAGAGGTGGGTGACCCCAAGTACAAAGCAGTGGTTCAAAAATGTTTTCTGGGGCTCAAGTTTTCTGCGTTGTGTCATTCTTGGACTAAGTGCTTCATGGTCCCAGAGTAGCTGCCATAGAAACAAGTACCACATCTTCATAAAACTTCACTAAAACAGAAAGAAGTATAGACAGGCATGATGATATGATAAAACTTTCTTTGTTTGTCTCTTTTTGTTTATCAGAAGTTAAAAAAATTCCCCATAAGGAACTCCCACAAAGCAAAACACCTCCCATCTCCCACTGATTCTTTATTTGCCAGAACTGGATCACATTGCTACTTCCAACCACAAGGGAGGCCAAGAAAGCAAGTGTCTGGTTTTTTCAGCATCTCTAAATGAAGTGGTTAAGAAGAGGCAATGTAGGTGAAAGAGCTTCCTGACGTCACTGCACTCATGAAAATGTGAGAGCTTATGTGTCACAGAAAGCTCACACGAAGTAACTGAATAGAGGTGGGGAAGACAAGTTACTTGGTAAGATAAACACAACGTCCCGAGAAAGGAACGAGGAATTATGGAGAGCTTTAAATGCCTTAAAGATGCCTTACCCTAAGCAAGTGTCATTCGTCAATGAGTAATATAGGACAAGTTCCTGGATTCCAAATATGTGAGTAGAAAAACTGTCACAGAAGAGTCAGCCAATTGCTTTTGTTTGCAGCTGCTGATTCTGACCCAAATCTGCCCTCCCCCAATCCTCAGCTGCTGATACTAGCTCTTGGAAGCGGTACCATGAGCTCTGCCAGGATGAAGATGCCCATCCCCATGGCTCTCCCCCCAACTCTCCAAACAAGCTGTTCCTGGGAAGAGGAACAACACACACACTAGTAACAGGTCTAGTAATTAGCAGCAGCCCTGGGGCCTTGTAACACTTCTAAAAAGACAAGGTGATTCAATAAGCTCTGTCACTACCACTGAGAGTTTCCCAGATGGAGAGACAGGTGGGTATCTCCAGTGCTAATGACATGGAGGCCTTTAACCTGCAGTTGTTAGAGGGCATGGGCTAGGAGATATGAGACAGAAGCAAAACAGGTGGACATGTAGTGTGTAAGTCTGTTACTGATGGAAGAGACTTTTTTTACATGGCCTTGGCAAATTGTGCTAACCTCAAGGGTAGGCAGAGAATCTATAGAAATGTGATGATGCAATCATGTCAAAATAAACTTGTGAAATTTCGAAAATACTATATAACAAGCACTGCCTCATCTCCTTAATCTTCAATTCCAAGGCTCAGGAATTATATGAATATTTATTTTTTGCATATTAATTGGTAAATAAAAGGTTGAAAGTTTAATAGTGTGTTTATTATAGTGAGTCAAAATGCCCTAAATTGCTGTAATAATTATTTTCTCTATAGAGGGTGGAAGAATACAGAGGGTGGAAGTGAAGTTAGCACCTCACAGAGGAGGTAACACTCGAAGTGATTCTGCAAGGCTGAGTAGGAACAATCAGGAACTTGCCAGGATTATGGAAGTATATCAAGTAATGGAGGTGGCAGATCATTTATGTAGGGGATTTCAGGTGGAGGAAAAGCACCGAAAGAACATAAAGTTGTAAAATGCAATGAGCATCTGACATTTTGTTTACTTAGCCCTTCTCTCCCTTTCTTCAAAAAAAAAAAAGAAAAAAAAAACATTCCATTTTCTTCTTTTGGAGAAACAGTACTTTCTTATTGATTCAACCGTGTGGTTGGATTGGAGCTTACCATTCAGCTCCAGTCCTGTGGACACCATTGACTGTTCTGGAAATATGCAAATGTTGTGTTAGGACCAATTATAGTCTTCCCTGGAAATTTTGAGCTGCAGCTGAGAGAGAGAGATTTCAGTCAACCCCTCACTAGTGACAAATTGAAAGGTAAACTGTAAGATTTGTTAATGGCTCTGACCTGCCATTTAAGACATATACTTGACTGCACGAGACAGAAACCTAGATCTGATGAGCTTTAGATCAAAATAGCATTAATTGTAAGATTTACATAGAAGTATTCCCTCTGTCTGTCTCATTTCTGTGTTTACTTTTACAAGAGCAGACTGGGTACTTTCAAACTGTAGAAGTGAGGATTACCAGTGACTTCCATATCTCACTTTTCATTGGGCTTTGGAGGGAGGATAGGAGACATAAAAAAAAAAAAAAGATAATCCAATAAAATTTAACATATATATTTCTTTAGAGTATTAAAAGCTTTATGTGAATGTTAATGTACCCCTAAATTGCCTTGACATCTTCCTGTCATGCAGATTTTGACTCAGTATGTCTCGAATGGTCCCTAAGACTCACATTTCTAACAAACTTTCATGTGATGTTGATGCTGCTGCTTCCAACACCACATTTTGAGTAACATTTAAGAATTTTGGGGATGTGAAAAGCTTGTGCAGTAAATAGTGCTGTGGGAGCAGAGGAGTAAGTTGTAATTTTCAGTAGCATGATTAGGATAGGCCCATGGAGGTGACATTTGAGTTGACTTGAAAGAGGTAATGGTATTGACGTGATTTAAAAATATATATTATTTTCTATTTTAAGAGCACCTATTAGTTGACTACTGCTGCATAACAAATTACCCCCAAAATTTGGATCTTAAAGCTACAAACATTATTATTTCACAGTTTGGGTAGGTTGTCTTTGCTGAGTGCTCTTGCTCAGGATATTGCACAAGGCTGCAATCAAGGTATTGGTCAAGGATACTGCATTCATCTCAAGGCTTAAGTCAGCTCTGTTTCCAGGCTCACTCTCTTTTGTTAGTAGTCCCAGTTCCTTACATACTGGTGGCCGGAGGTCTTCCTCAGTTCTTTGCCATGGGGGCCTCCCCATAGGGCAGCTCACAAATATGGCAGCTAGCGTTCATTAGAGCCAACAGACAGGAGAACAAGAGATGGCTGGCAAGGAAGAAGCAAGAGTCTTTCTGTAACCTAATTTTTAAGTGACATCTCTTTTGCCATGTTCTAATTATTAGAAATGACCTTCACAGGGAGGAGATTACCAAAGCCATAGATGCCATGAGGCAGGGATCTCTGGGGACCATTTTAGAGGATGCCTATCAAGCATACATTTGCCTAGTACCTAAAAATTTGGATGTCTTATGCTTTTCTTCTGGTTGCTATTATTGCCATTAAGTTTGGCAAAGAGGATCATAGGGGTTCTTGGCATCCAATAGATTGGCCCAAATAGATTGGCCTAACTGGCTCTTATTGAACTAGAATTGGCTTTTGCTGATTTTTAACTTTTGTGGTAGCTCCATGCCTGTTCCTTCTTTTCGAGACATTCAGGCAGAGGCTGGTAGGTGACCCAAGATTTTGTGGGTAGCTGAGCTCTGACTGACCCCCTGGCCATTTTAATGCTGCCAGTAAAATTGCCTGAGGAGCCTGCCAAAGAGACAGATGCTGCTGCTGGAGAAACACCTTCTGTAGCCTGGCGTTTGCTGGTAATTGCTCTCCAAGAGAAAATAAACTCTTCACATGAGCGGGGAGGTGGGTGGTGCCTGATTGTCAAGTATAGAGATGATTTAGAATAAGAGCTGTGAGTAAAATGCAAAAGATTTTATTAAAAAAATAAAAGACATTTGTATAGATCTAAAGTTAGACTCTTTTAAAATCCACTGACTCAGGAAATGCTTCTTGTTTTCCAGGCATAAACTAATACACAGTGAATTGAATTATGTGCAAAATGCCTCACCTGTTCCCTTACTCCTTTACTTTTTGAAGTCATATTTCTTTTGCAATAGTGAGAACCACTATTTCCTTCTGGCTCATGGATATACAATGTAGTGGAAATAGCACTGGCTTAGGACTGGGCAATTGGCTCAGACATATTGGCCCTTACCACTTACCAGGAGGGAATTCAAGCTTTTGTCTACAAATTTTTTCATCTTTAAATTGGGATAGTAAACTCTCCTAAAGCTGTTTTAAAGATTAAATTAAACAAAATAACACTGGGGAAAGTTCCTTGCCACATAGTAAATACTTTAAATAGTGTCTTTATAGCTTCTGTATTAACAATTACAACACTGAGAAAAGCTTTAATTATTAAGCCTTCCATCATATATCAGGAAACTAAGGCCCAGAAGGCTAAAGGTGTTTCCTAAAGATCACGTAATAGTTGTGTTCCACCCATCCACCCAGCCAGCCAATAATTATTGGAGTGTCCTCTCAGGCACTGTTATTCTTATTGCAGTGGCTATAAAGATGAACAAGTCAGGAAAACTGCCATCCCTTAAGGGATTAGACAGTGAACAAATACATTCTCGATAGATTTTAGATAAAATAACTACTGTAAAGTAAATAGAGGTTGAAATGCTACAGAGTAACTAGTAGGAAAGACATGGGGGAGGCTTTTGTAGGTTGGGCAACCTGGTAGGCTACAGTAAAGAAGTGGCACTTGAGAGAAAGACCTGTAAGATGAGAAGGAACAATGGCTAAGACCAGGAAGCAGGGGGGAAAAAAAGCACATAGTGGTAGATACATCCCAGATCAGATGGGATAATTATAGTTATGTCAGGAAAAAAAATTGCTTAAACAAATTATGGAATTTCTGGTTGTAAAATCAAAGCAGGTTTCTTTAACAAAGGATCGTACAGTTTTTAATATACTAATATCCATTATGATTTTTCAAGGGATCAGGTACATTATATTATGAAGTATTTTCAGAACTATTTAACCATGGGTTCCTCCCTGCACTTAGTTCTGTCTTTCTTTCCATCTGTCTATTCCTTACTTATTTTTTAAAGAGCATCCTTAAGAAATAGAGAGTTCTGTGGGAAACTGGTAAATTGCTTAGTGAACCTTCATTAAATCATATGAGCCTTGCAACATCCCTGACATAGGTAGGGTTGGTGTCCCATGCTATAGAAAAGGGAAATGGGGCTTGGAGTATGAAGGACCTACCAAGCCTCTAATGAGAATTGGGTCACAGGTCAGACTCCAAGTTAGGTGGTCTTCCCAGATTCCATACCCCAGCTTCAGTTGCAGCCCACAAAGCCTGGACATTGATTTTTTTAAGTGCTCTGACATTTTTATATTTAAAAAAATTAATAGCAAATAAAGACAGTTCAGTAAAGTTTCTCTTTGGTGGGAAAATATTACCTTTTAAGTTCACTGTCATTATTCAGTGTGCATCTGTTGAGCAGTGCCCATGTTCTCACAGCTATTGGGAAATGTCAAAGAGTTAATAAATGAGTAAATCACATATGAAGCAAACTTATTCCTCCCCTTTCAAAGGCTCAGAATCTTTTCTTTGAAGAATGGCTGAGTTATATTTTCTGAGTAATAACAATAATATAATATTAAGAGCCACTGAGCTTCTGCTAGATACTAATCATGGTAGTAGGTGAGTTATAGATTACATCACTAATGCTCATGACATGTTGAGAGGTACGTGCCATCAATTCCATTTTTCAGTTAAGGGAACTGGCCAGCATAGCCGTTAGCGCAGCTGCACAGTGCCTTTGGCCCCATAGTATTTTTAGGAACCCACCAAAAGAAAAAAAAGTGTTTTAACTTCTTATGAAAACAAAAGAAGGAAGTTAACTCTTAGTGTCAAATATTATGTCTGTCTTTATGTCAACAGTCATAAAATATAATTTTTAAACTTTTTAAAAATATATAGAGAGGAAGGGACCATGAATAAAGAAGGACTTGGCACCTCTGAAAGTCACAATCTGGGTACCATGAGTGAGCTCAGAAAGGTTGCAACTTATGCTCGAAGTCACGCAGAGGAGATGAAAACAGACAGACGTGGTCCCAGTCCTGTGTGCTTTCCTTCCTGTACCTTGATGCCTCATTCTCAATTGTCTTTACCCCACACTGTCTAACTTTTAGCCTAAGCATTCTTCCCACAGAAACAGTAGGTGCCTGAAAACTGGGGCATTGCATCCATAATTTTAGCACCCCATCTGTTCCAGGAAAATGAGACAGAAGGGCACAGAAACTTGTTTTCAGAGGGCCTCCTCTCAAGATTTCTGAGCAAACACACAGGCCCACCCAGGGTCTTGGTAAGAGCCAGAGAGTCAGACTCTGTTGCCCCTGCCTTGTTAAAGTGCCCAGTTCAGTCCCACAGAATCACCCCTGTCCAATTAGACTGAGCATGGAACTAGCCTCCTGGAACCCCTGGATAAGGAGCAAGTAGAGAAATAGGTAAAAAACAGAAGTGTGGGAGTCCACATACAGCACCCTGCCCACCAGCCACTTTTGCAAATTAGAACCTTTGGAAAGTTTGGCCTTCATTTTTCTAAGCATGAATCCAGTTTAACAAATACTTTTAATAAAGCTATTGGATGATTCTGAGTATGACAACAACTAAATTTAATCCTAGGCATGTTCATCCGTGCCCTGGTGATGTTCTCCATGGCATTTAGCTTGTGGTGCCATGCTGTTTTTGGTTGAATTTATCATCAAGAAATGTCTTCAGAATTATTATTCAGAAGGTTACTTGCTTAGATAAAACTATAATATGTCCCCTTTTTGACACTCAGTTTCCCCATTGGTGAAATGAGATGCTTAGATTACTATTTGTAAACTCTATCCTAGTTCTAGATTCTACCTTTTGAGTGATCACTATATGAAAAACCCCAAGTTAAGGGCTGGGGATTTGTTAAATGAGATCATGGATAGAAAAGTGCCATGTAAATCTTATTCACCTTTACTTTAATTATTAACAGCTCTCAGTTACTGAGGAACTACTGTGGAGGAAGGACTTCACATATTTTTCCCATAATAATATTGCAAGGTAAATATTGGTAATCCCATTTCAGAGACAAGGAATTTGGACTCAAGTTAAGAGAGAGTAAAATGTAGAGCCGGGAATTAAGCTTAAGACTGGCTTCACCTCATGGTCATTATCATCACACTATTTGTTGCCATTGTTTCAGTCGGTGGAGAAGATAGATGCAAACATATGGACAGCACACTGACACAGTCAGTATCACATTCAGTAGCTTGAGTTGAGGTGTCCACTGCATATAGATTCTATTGGAAATAAAAGGTGTAGGGCATTCCAGAGGGAAGGGCAATCAGAAAATGTTAACTTTTCTTGATGAGTTTAACCGAATCTTGATTTATTGGGAGCAAGGTCCAGTGCCATAAACATCTGTTGATCAGCATAACTGATTTTTTTTTCTTCCCTTCAGATGGGATGGAGGCAGGAAACCTTTCTTTTGAGAAGGAATAACCTCAGTCATTCTAAGACAGCTATGGATAATTTGATGCCTCTCTTTTTCTATTTTTTCCTTCAAAGCTTGACTTTCTAAGTCTGGGGGATTTTATGACCTGAATGGCCACCTCAATTTCCCAATGTGATCAGGCTTCTGGAACTCAGACTTACTTTACTAAGAGAGAAGCCAGATAAGTTTAATCTTGCCACTGTAGGGTTGGGGGCATCCTCATATGGCACTGCCCAGCTCTCATGAAGGGAAACTGGGACACTATGTCCCTAGAACAATCATAATGAGGCCATGATGCCCTTTTCATGCTGCATGTAACTTCTAACCATTATTTTCCTGGTACCATCACACAAGCAACTCAGTTCTGTGGCTTTTGGAGTCACAAAGACCCGTGTTCAAATCCTGGTTATTTTCATAAGCAAAAACTTGGCTAACTTTCCGCATCTAAGTTTCTTATCTGTGACACGGAGATGAAAATATTAAATCCACGTGGTGATTCTGTGGGGGAGGAGAGATGATACGTAGGAGTCTAGCATTCTGAAGTCATCTTAAGGAATGATCGGGGGCAGGATTAGTGGGATAGATGAGATGAGATTGTTATTGTTATTATTTTAAAAATGAGGAAACTGATCCTCACTGAAGTTTTCTTTTCCAGGAGTCACCTGGCTAGTGAATGGTGAGGCCAGCTTTGAAGAGCCAAGCTTTCTGGACAGAGTTCCTTATTGCTAGACTACAAGTCTCCTTACGAGTAAAGGTCCTGCTGTTCTCTCTGCCCTGAAGGCCTGGCTCTGGCATCTGCCTCACAGCGTCACCCTCTGTTTTCTTCTCCTTCTCTTCTCTTTTCCACACCGGCTTCTTCAGTGCTCGTTGAAAACTCTCATTTCTGTTTGAGGCATGTAAGGCTCGGTGCTGCCTCTGCCAGGATGCTCTTCCCCCAGGTATCCATCTGCATGGCATGCACCTTGGCCATTTTTAAAGTTTTGCTCCAGTGTCATCTCAGTGAGGCCTTCCTTGACTAGTCATTTTAAAAATACACCCCTTTCCAGTACTTCTTAATCCTCTCTCCATTCTTAATTTTCTTCATCTTACTTCCCAACATCTGATATACTATATACCTGATGATGTATTCATTTGTTTCTGTCTGCCTCCCTCCACTAGGACATAAGCTGCATCCCCTGAACTGAGCCATGTCTGGCAAACAGCCTGTAGTCAGTAAATTAAACTGTGTGCTGATCGAATGAGAAGAGAAATGTATTTGGAGTGGAGGGGGCCTGTGTTTGAATGCCCCTTGCCCTGATGGTGTTCATGGCAGAACACTTAACTGCTTCTCTCCATGTGATTGCACCTTGCCAAACTCCTTCTCTGGCGGTCACTGAAACTCCCTGATTGTCATCCCAGCTGTGCACTTTGTCCTTCCTTCTTTGTAGGGTGGCTCTGAGCTTTCACAAGAGCCAAGACAGCTGTCTTTTCAGGAGCTGTGCTTTGCAACATCTTCACAGGGGTAATGTAACATTGAATTTAATTGTTTTTAATGTCTGAATTGAGCTCTTTATTAGAAATTAATTTGCTCAGGTTGTTAGGTATTGTTTGCTTTAGCATGCTGAGGTGTTTCTCCTGGGTGGGAGATGGCCTCTGAGCTCTTTCTCACCTGTGCCTGAAATTCTAGGCAAATGCTTTCTAGAACATCTCTCCTTGAAGCTGAGTTTTAAACAGAGGGCTCCTTTTGTATGGGCAAAAGTCTTATCATCCTTTAATTTTTTAAAAGGTCTCTTTTATGCTTTTTGAAATGTTTCAGAAATATTGTTTTTGGAGCAAGAATCCTATAAAAGTGAATATGTTAAAAATTGTCTAATAATGTGAAATCACAGGGAAATGTTTTCTGACTGATGTAATGAACAGAGCAATTGCTGGACCATAGTGGTGTCAGAAATTAACTAGGATTCAGGTGACCTGTTTAATAGTTCTATGCGATATACTAATTGGGTGACTTGAGGCAAACCATTCAATCCCTCTTAAGACTCATTTCTTCCTCTGCATAATGAAGACTCTAGTGATTGGTCTAAACGATATCTGAGATCCGTTCTAGCTTTAAAACTCTAGGTTGAAAGTCTACAGTCTTCGAACTTAACTTGAATGCTGCCACTTACTGGTACTGGAGCTCTGGGTAATCACCTTCCTTTTCAGAGCCCCAGTTTCTCAGATTTTAAAATGAAGATAAAATTTCTATTTTTTTAAAATTCCATTTTGTGTTTTTTCAAGGGTATTAAGAGAATTTTATTTGGACACAGAGATGTGAAAGTACTTTTTAGCTGTAGAATCATATTATTATTCAAGCAACTTCTTTTATTGTGATTTTTGTAGCAACGTGCCAACAAAATGGTGGGGATAACAGTTCAGAGATGAAAAGTCATTTCACATCATATTGACAGTTTTTAAACTGTGCTTTTAAAATATATTCGTTTTACTTTTCACTTTTGATTTTTTTTTTTTTAATCCCTATCTGACATCTTAAGTTCTTGACTTGAGCTTGGGGATGGTATTCATAGCTTTCATGAATTTTTTCAAAGGAGTATTTGAGATCCCATTTTTTAAACTCTGTGATTTTCCATAGGTGATTACTCCTGGAATTCCTGAGGGGAGAGATCTTTTCATGCTGCTTCTGATCTTTTATCCTTTCCTCTGTGGATGGATATTAGCTGCTAATACCTAAAGACCTAGAGAATCACAAATGTCAAGTGAATGACTATTTTCAGGACTAGCTGGCTGCTTTCTGAAAACCGCCTGTTAATGGGGACCTAATAAAGGCCGGCACACTTTTTAGAGATAAACCCAATTAAAAATCTGGAGTAATTCATTTACCAATTTGGCTTTTGGAAGCCATTTAGTATTAATTCTGTTATCTTTATCTTGATCTTTTATCTCTAAAGAATACTCCTAATTTAGACTGTAAATTTGAATGACCAAAGGCTGAAATTCTCTCCAGAGAGGGAAAAATCATCATTATTGGGGTCAGTGGCCTCACAGGCTACAATGCAAAGGTACAGAGGTTCAGTAGACAGGGAAGGGGTGTGGTCTAGACTCAGCAGATGGGGAAGAGCTGTGGTCATACCAACTGAAGGGGTGGGAGAGGAGTTGAGACCAGCTAACATACTAGCAACAGATTCTGCCCTCTCACTTTCATCCCACCCCCATCCCTATGATATTGATTTTATCCTTAGGGCTGATAATCTATAAGAAAACCTAATATAACCCTAGGAGTCAGATTTTTGTAAGGTACAAAAAAAGACCTTGGAATCCAGAAGACATGGATTCGAGTCCTATTTTCCACATGTCCTAGTTAGGAAATCTGTGGCCATCTCATCTCCTTATCCAACCATAGCAAAAGAGGGATGCAAAACCTACCTTACTGAGTTATCATGAAGATGAAATGACTGTGCAAAAAGGAAAGTACTTGGCAAACCATGACAGTCCTTAGAGAGGAAAATGTCACCTGTGTGTATAGATGAAGGAGAGACCTGAGGGCAGTCTCCTAAAAATAGTTGGAGATCTTTTCCTTTCACTGTTGCTATGTTCTAACAAGGCTTGTTGTCTTCCCATTAAATGACAATGGGAGGTGAGTGGAATGGAAGCAAGTTGTTTGGGCCTGAGGCCTCAGCCTCCACATGGAGCTCACGCCAGCTCACCCTTGCTACCCCTGCAGAGAAGGCAAAAAGAGTTAATGATGAAATGTCAGAAAGGAGCTTGAGGGCATTTAGAAATACTTACCAGGTAATATTACACTCATATGATGTCATATACACAGAGCTGCCATCATTAATCATTTTATTATTTTTATTATTAGTAATACTTTAACCAAAGAGTCCATTAAAAAAAAAAAGTTGTTGGATATGCTTAAGGAAATGAGCATAATATTTCTTTTAAAACTTTGTATAGGAGAAGGCTACCCAGAATCCTCATACTTGGCAGGCAGAAATTAATCTAAACTGTTTTCCAAATTTACCAAGTGCTTGCCTGAATAGACAAGGAGCCTGGGGGTATTTCTTGTGGGAGTGATGAGTTGTGAATCTCAATATGAGATGTGTGTTAAGAAAAAAAAAAATCTGTTTAAAAAGGGAAAATAAGTTTCTGAATATTTGGCAAAACAGGTTATTTTTAAACTAAGGAAAAAATAGGATCGTGGGGATTTCAAAGATTTTGTGATTTTATTTATTCGGCTATATGTGGGACTTTCCTGCATCTTATTCGCACAGGGGCAAAAGGAGATGCAAGAGAAATAGACCGTCCATGCCCTCAGATGGCCTTCATGCTCATCAAGGGATGAGATTAGGTAGATTTTAAAAAATGACAGTGTATGCCAGGCAGGGTGGTTTTATGGAAACATTGTGACATTTGGAGTCAGATGCTTTTAGGTTCCAGACCTGGATCCAGCCTAGAAATGGGCTCTGTGCCTCAGTTTCCACTACTACAAAATGTAAAGATTAATTAGATGAGGCCTGTACAATGCTTAGCATGGAACACAGCACATGGTAGGTTCTCACAAATGTAATTCTACTTTCCTTTCCTCGTTTCTCCCTCCTGTTTTATGCTCTCTCACAAGGAGACATGGCTTCATGAAGGTCATTAGGGATTTTGCAGAATATGGGCTGTGACAATATTTTTCATGGAGGAGGATCTTTACTTGAACCTTGAGCGGGCTGTCTTCTGTTTGCCCTTCCAGGTACACTCTCTGCTCTTCTCCCCCCTCCTCTCCTCCCTCTGGAAGGCTAACCTATGAGGACCGCACCTGTGAACTTTCTGGCCCCTGGGCCTCTTCTTGGGATTAGCCAATGCCTAGTTCTAGCGAGAGGCTGAAGGGCAGGAAGGAGGAGAGTGAAGTATATGTTTTGATTGACTTTTGGGCTTTCTCATGGCTGGGCTGCCTCTGACTTGATATATCCTAACCTGAAGGTCACTGCTCTTTTTTAGGCAACTATCTCTACAGAGTTTCCTCATGGTGCTGATTGCCTCCCCCTTTTTTTGTCCCTTCATTTCTAGAATAGAGAAGAGTTCTGTGAATCTATCCCTGGGATACTGCTCTGTCCCTTAGGGTTTCCCTTCAACACAGCTCACCCTTGTGTAAATAATCCCTTTAATAACTCTTCCCTATTTTGAGTTTGTAATCTGTTTCCTGATGAAACCTCAAAGGATGAGCTGAGTTTGAGTAGGTGAGGAGGTGTGGCTTTGGATGATCTGGTGTGCTCCAGGGTCTCAGACCAACCTAGGCTAGCTGTATTGTGTATTTCATGTGAGAAGGTGGAGCAGAACTGTGAGTTTGGGGTGGTGTGCTGGACTAGAGCATGAAGGTCAGGTTAAGTTAACATGTCAGATTTCATATCGCAGCAGAAATACTTTTAGGTAATTGTTTTCTGATGCATTTTGGCAGTTAAGTATTGAAAAACTAATAAATATATGTTACAGTAAATAAATATTGGAAACTTCTCCCTTTTCCTTCCAAAGAATTATATACAAATTAAACAGAAGAGAGGGAAGGTAAACAATGTGTAATGAATACATCCTGTAGTATCAGGCAATTTACATATATTATTTATTACACAGTTACCTAGGGGCAAGGAACCAATTTTCCAGCCTTACAGAGGTAGAAGTTGAAGCTCAAAGTCTTCAAGGGACTTACAAAGGTCACATATGTGGGACTTGGTGGAGCCATGATTTGAAAACTGAAGGCAAGTCTGTGAGATTGTGATGTTCGTGTTTTTTGCCTTTGCCAGCTCAAGTATATGAATAGTGATATATTTAAGGGTTCAGTTGAGAAGTGTAGGGAAGTACACCAGAGTGAGAGCCTAGGCTATTTGTTACAGCCCCTGGTCCCCATTAAAAAGGGCTATGACATTGTAAGGCCATGTGGAGCAGTACGGCGGGAGGAATTTCTCTGGAGTCTCAGAAATAGCCATACAGCTTGGCCTCACAGTGACTGGGGTATGATTTTGTAACAGGAAGGATCCTGGCTGTCTCTTAGGGACCAGGTTATTTTCTAGTTCCCATTGCAGAGGACTCTGTTTAGTTCTACTATAAATGATCTCTTCTAATTACATTTTTTTTTCTCTACCTGGTGGATTTTGCTAGTTTTTACTTCTGCTAACTCATTACTTCTGTTCAGTTATCCCTTTGCTGCCTCACAGCATCTCTCTGTGTGTCTTTCCACTTCTGGTCCCATTACTACTGGACAGAATCTGTATTAATGAATTCAAATTCTTGAGAGAGAGGATATGCATAATTTCTCACGTATTCGTTTTGAGTCTAACTCTTCCTGTCAGGCCAAGATGCGGCTACTGGTCAGTCAGTGAATCGTGCTTGGGTAAGGAATTGACTCCTGGTGCAGTCGGCTGGGACTCAGTTTAGGAATTGGACATCTGTGTGGGCCTTTATTCTGTCCATCACAGTCCACCCTCTGGCCCTCAGAGAGTCACATCTAACCCAAAAGCAAACTATACTCATGGTCTCTTTGATCTCATGGGTTCAGAACCTCTAATCTCATCTAAACCTCATTGGATCAAAAGTCTAAATTTTCATTATCTAAATCATCCTGATGTTCAGGGCTTGGACATCTTGGCAGGGTGCATTTTTCTACCTTCCACCAGCTCTTATCACTAAGTGATAAGCATGTTATGTAGATTATGTCATTTACTACACTCACCGTATCTGTCATGTATTCTCAGAGTTCATCACATTTGCAGTGAATTCATTCAAACTCAAGGGAGTTTAGTTAAAAGCCCAACCCTACTGGACTCTAGGGAGTTGGGGTCATGCTGGCCCTGAAGGCGCATGTGAATTATCTGAGCAGTTATGCTTGTGTTTTCCAAATTTTGCTGAATATTTAAATGACCCGGTGAGTTTTTAAGCATCCCAGTGCCCATGTTGCACTGCAGGTCAGTTAAATGAGAATCCTATGGTGGGTGACAAGCATCAATAATTTTTCCAGCTATTCAGGTGATTCCACCATGCTGCAAAGTTTGGGAGCCTCTGCACTGCGCTGCATTACCCATCACTGGAGACTAGTGTGCAAGGGGGAGGGTACACACGAGGCTGGTGTGCAAGGGGAAGGGTATGTGTGCCCAGGGAAGCCTTCCTTTTTGAGAGGAGCTTGAACTGAGATTCAAAGATGTTTGCTGAGTTCATAGTGAGGAAGGTATTTCATGGAGAGGAAACAGTTTTTCGTATTGGTGATTTGCTCAATATTTGCCCAGTGTAATTGAATTTTTATGTTTCTGTGAGAAGGTTTAAATAAATATATTCATGAATCATGAAACAAACAAACAAAAAAGAGCTCCTTTGTCAGAGTATCCATCCCCAACTATGGCCTCAGGAAAACACACCTCATGGTTATCACTGTTATGTGTGCTTTTTGTGAGGAAGATAATTGTGGAAATTGGGTTGCTTCCTGTCAAGTGCAGATCCTTTTGTGGAGAAAATTTGAACCATCCATGTATCCCATTTTACAGTAATTGAGATTGGGCTAGCAGATCATTAGCAAGGCAAAGGAAGATGACAGGCCCTTTGTTTCTAAAGGAAGGTGGTAAAAATTAGGTGTTTGGGAAGAGAGAAGAATTCAAATAGGATGTCAGCGATGGGAGAAAGCATGCCACTAATCTCTGGGCTCTCTGGATAGGGAGAAGGTGGCATCTCTTGGCAGAGACCTGGAATAGGGCCAATGGGAAGGGCTATTACTGGGGCACCTGACCACTGGACATCATGATCTGTATAGTCACTAGGATGTGATCAGCTTCAGGATGAGCCCCTGCTTAGGGCCGCTTTCCAAGCCAGGGAGTTTGGAGACATCTGTTGCACACTCTCTCGGCTTGTCACTTATAGATCTTGGCCTGTGTTGTTCTCTTTTTCACTGTCAACACTGAAGATAATGAAATGCAGTTTGCAGAAAGAAAGTCAACAATGGTGGTATATATTTTAGGTAAATCAGCAGGTGAAACAAAAGCCAGATGTGGCATTTGTTTATTTAAAATCCCCTTCACGATGAGGCCTTTATTAAATATTTGTCTTTGTTTTCTGTAAGACCGTGATGAATAGCAATAGTTCTATGTTATTCAAAGATATTGTGGAAGGAACGGGGATGATGGTAAAGAGCATTTAGTAGTGAAGAGCAGATAAACAGTGTGTCCTCCTCCTCATCTGGCTAAAGGGGTTAAAATGAGGAATGGCATTATGACTAAAAAGCTGATGAGGGAGACGCCCTTTTAAGAGTAGTATTGGGGAACAGGTATGAGGTCACCCGAGACCAGTTGCCACCCTTGGGAGGGTATAACAGCCATCAGGCCTTGACTCTTCTCTTGCTGTTCCTCCAGTATGTAGCACAGGGTATGCTGTGCACAGAGCAGGTGCTTAGGAAATGTATGTTGGACTGATTTGATTTATAGAACCTATGATTTGATGGGTATATGATGAAAAGGTTGGGGTGATTTGCTTTTTTTTTCCTGAAGATTCATTTGTCTCGGACATATTTGGAAAGGAAAATTGAAGAGCATAAGCTTTTAAACCTAGCTGCACCATTGATGCAGTGTCTGCCAGTTAGCCTCCTTGTCCTCCACATCACTGGCCTCCAGTCCTGGGTGATTCCTGGGTGGTTCTTGAAAGACCCTGAACTATGTCAGTCACGCCCCTGGTAAGCCATTGTGGTGATCCCCTGTCACCTGCCGATAGTACTATGTATTCTGTATCAGCATATAAATTTTTATATACAAATTTACATACATGTGCTACTGTTAATCTGCATATTAAAGTAATAAAGCATTCCTATTTTTTAGATAAAAACAGTTATAGGTAGATATAGCAGAGTTTGATTTCTTCACTTCGGTGTATTTTCTTGAGCACTCCCTGGGCTGCATACTTATTGGTTTGAAGACTCCAGGGCCTCCAGGATTCCCATTTTACAGTTAAAAAAATTGAGGTTCAGCGAGATTAAGTAGTTTAAGGGCCTAAGGTTACATAGGCGGGCAGTGGTGGAGTCAGGCAGGATTCCAGCCCAGCCCCTCTGATTGCTTACTGCTTTAGGTGCTGCCACCTTCTGATACATTTTTATAAAATCAGAGGTAAGGATTTTAGAAGTGAGGCCTCAAGTATTCAAAACACAAATGGAGTTATACTAGGTTTACATACATACTTTTTTTTTTTTAGAGTTCGTGTAATGAATTTTCATGATGCGATAAATACTTGAACTGTATGATCTATTAGTTAAATGAAATGTTCCTAAGTATGCTATGTTGCTGTCATACACATTCCTTTAATACTGCTCTAATCTACCCTGGTTCTGACTTTTGTTAGCCTTGACATGGTTAAAGACACACAGTTTGTTCCTCCCAGCATCATCTTGCTAAAGGCTGAGTGATCCCTGAGTGGTAACAGTGCCTGCCTTCTGGAAGATAGCATTTTAACTTTTCAAAAGTACTTTTATATAACTTTCATTTATTCCCAGTCATTTAATCCCATGAGTTATATTCAGCATTATCCCATTTTATAGGTGAGTAAACTGATAAAACATTTAAATACATATTTTAAAAATTTTAGATTTTACCCTTGAAAGCCAGACTACCAGATAGCTATAGCCCACTTATTTACTTTTAAAATTGTAAAAAGAAAGCATGTTTGTTCATAGAGAATTTAAAATCATTTGGGTGGCATTGTTTTGACCCTATTTAAAAGTATTAGTACTAAATTATGCTTTAGTATTATGTACTCATCAGAAATTAAGGGACACTGAAAATTCACTGTTAGGTTTTTTTGTGGAGATGGTGCTGATGTTAGTGTCCATGATGACACACAGTGTTGATTTTATGCAAATCTGTAGGTTCTTTTCATTCATTCCTGGTGCAAAGGAGGAAAAAGCTTTATTTGAGCATGGACTTTGTGAAACCTGTAACTGATCATATATTTCCTTCTTTGCATTGACCTCTAGGAATCTCACTGATTGGTTTATAGCATATCTTCTGCAACTCTACATATTTTTTGGTGCCCTATCCTTGCTTCTGCCTTCATCTTCATTTCCAATCTTTTGTTCTCCTTTACTCCAGCTTTCTCATTTATTAATTTTATCCTTTTATAGAGAATGGCTTTCTAAAAGCTTTCTGTAAACTGCATGAAATTCTTTCTTTTTTAAAAAATAATGTCAGGTAAACATAACGAACAAGCAATAATAAAGATGAACTCTCAGGCCAAGAGATATCTTCTTAATCTGTGATTTTTCTCCCCATACTTGACACATACGGTTGTGTCAAAACAGCTTTGATTGGGTCTGCAGTAAGATTGTTAATCTGTCAGCTTTGTGGCCTTCAGAATTTTAAAGCCAGAGGTATGTTCTATCTATGTATTATTTTTCTTGAAGGATTTGGTTAAAACCAGTACTTGTTATCTGTTCTCTATGAGGATGGTGGTAGGTTATCAGTAGAGAGAGATGTAATATCTTTGACCATCATTCAAGTTCCTATAACATTTACACTTCTGACACCCCCAGCAGCTTTTAATAAATGTTGCCATTGTGTCCCAGCAATACCTTACTTTTTGCTGTTTTCTTGCCCCTTAAAAGAACAAATATGTGGAATGAGCGAATTTTAGGCATTTTTCAAAGGGACTGGATCAGATTGGTAACCCCTGACATACTTTAAATGAAAAGGTTTAACAGGTTAAAGCCATGGTTTCAGAGGTGGAGAGGCAGATGATCCAGGAACTGCTGACTTTGCCTAAGTAATTAAAGGAGCTTAGATCTGTGGGGCAGTTAGATGAAAGGTCTTAGTGGACAAACTCCTGGCCTGGAGGAATAGTCTGGAGAAGTCCAGAACTCAGGAAGAAAGAGACCTGCTCAGAACAACCTTTTCCAGAGACTTCTTCCAAGTCTGATAGTCTGGGCAGATATGGGGTGAAGTTAGAATCTGTAATGAGACCTGACATCCATAAACTAATTTTAAACTCAGCTAGCCTTGGAAATTAGAAAGTATGCTGTCAGGGAGCTGGAATGGTCTGAACTTAAAAGAAAAAAGAGGCCAGAATTGGCTTTGTGGCATATCTCTGTGGGTTAGGGTCTCAGCTAGGATTTTCTTTCCTTTTTTTTTTTTTTAATTTGGAAATAATCTCAAAACTATAGGAAAAAAGTATCAGAATATGCAAAAGATACCCTATTTCCTTTATTTATTTACTTCTTGCTAATATTTTATCTCATTTACTTTATCATTTGTATATTCTTTTCTTCTTTATATGCTTATATACACACATATATGCTTGTACATACATATATACATGTATGTCATTTTTTTTCCTGAATCATTTGAAAGTAAGGTGCAATTATCTTAGCCCTTTATTCCTAGACACTTTGTCTGTATTTCCTAAGAAAAAGTATATTCTCTAACCTAGCCACAGGAAAGTTATCAAATTAAATAAATTTAACATTGATACAATATTTTTACCTGATTTACCATTTATATTAAAATTTGTTCATTGGCCCAATAATTTCCTTTATAGCATTTCTTTTCTCTTCATTATAGGATCGTATACAGGTGTTGCACTTAGCTATTGTTTCTGTTTAGTTTCTTTTAATCTAAACTATTTCTACAGCCTACTATTTTTATCTTTTATTATTGTATTTTTGAAGAACAGAATTCTTTTCACCCATTTTAAAATCTCACATTCCTGGCCAGAATACTACCTGATGGTGACGCGTTCTTCTCAGGGTATCTAATGATGTGTTATCTGCCCCTCTTCGTTAATGTTCGTTGTGATAACCTAATTGATGTGTTCTTCAGTTTCTCTATTGTATAATCACAGCTTCCCCCCCCACCCCGCTTGCAGCTATAAACAGTAAGTGAGAAGACACTTTATCACCTGCAAATGTCTTGCTTCTCATCAAAAAATGTCCCTGGATTTTGCATTTATTGATGATCCTTGCCTGACTAAACTTTATTCTGATGGCTGTAAAATGTTGATTTTATATTCCAGTACTTGCTCTGTATTTATCAGACATCACCTGTTTTACTCTAAGCAAGACAGCCTTCCCTTTTACTGCATTTGTTTATCTGTCTGTCTTCAGTATGGATTCATAGATTTCTATTTTTTCAGTGGTTTATTATTCGATATCCTTCAGTTACACTGGTGTTTAAGTTGTTTAAGCCAGTTAGAGCTCCTCCGAGATGTCTTCTGTATTCTTGTGACATTCCCCCATTAGTCGTATTTATTTTGAGCACTTCCTTACTTTTTGGAATAATGAGATCTTTCAGGTTTATCTTACACCTTCCCTGCCACAGCTCTGGAATCATGCATTTTTCCAAGAACTCCCAATTCCTCTTACTAGGGAATAGTAGTAGAAACCAAAATCTAGGTGTTAGGTATCATGTTGTTTTTGGGATATTTTTGTATTAGACCCATTCATTGGACAGAACTAGAAAATATATACATATAAGCACATGTATACATACATATATATACAAATGCACATAAATTTAAAAAAATTATGAGTCTGTCCTGACTTCTGATGTCTAATTTATCCGCACTGTCTTCTTCCCTGCCTTCCCTCTTATTTTAATGTCTCCTCTTCCATACTGAGAACTTTGGCTCTCAAGAATATCACATTTAATTCTTTCCTCAATCCTATAATACATCTAAAATAATTTCATAATTGTTTTGCCCATAACACTGCCCAAAAAAGCCTACTAGAAAGATTTTGAAGTTTTTGTGCAGTTCCTCTTGACCCAATCCTTCCCACAACAGAGTAAACAGTCAAATTCTTTGTTCATAAATTATTTGGATTAGTTCTTTCTCTCCTACCCCTTCAGTGATTGTATTTATGAAGTCCATTTGAAATACAAATGAATTAATTAATTTCAGACCATTTTTAGCTCCTCCCTCAACTATCCATCTACTTTTTCAGACATGTAGAACATTGTGATTCCAAATGTGGAAATTATGTAAAAAGCTGTACACTGAGAATTATCACCTTTTGCTGTTTTCTTCTACCCAGTCACATCAGGATCTCCCTTGTAGAAAAACAACTCTGTTTTTTGGTTTGTTTGTCCTGTGTTTCTTTTTGTAGAGGTAAGCAGACTTATATCTCCTCCTTTATCTTACACAAATCGTAGCATGCTGTAGACTGACCTAGGCTTCTGAAGCACCCAAATCTCATCGATCTGCCAAATTTTACACACCTGGTGGTTACCTTCCCATCTTACTGATGAGGAAGCTGAATCACCTCATCCATACTATTGCAAACCTTTGTGCCATATTGATAAATAGTCTGTTTTTGGTGCCATATAAGTTTGGATGAAGCTGATTAAGGTGCCCCAAATCACAAAACATGCAGGTAGTGGCATGCAGCTTATGATCTATGTAATTGCTGCTGCTCAACCCCAGAGTCTTGGTTCTGGGAATACTACCCCCTCTTCTTCTGGTTTCAAGACTGGGTTGTTCTTTTAGACTGAAATTTTTAGTATTCTTGGCATATCACACAAGGCTTAAATTGATGTGTGAAACCTGACTGAGAGGTTTTTTTGTTGTTGTTAATTTAGGTGTAATTCATATAAAATTAACCATTTTAATGTATACAGTGCAATGGCATTTATTATATTCAGGGTGTTGTGCAACCATCACTACTGTCCATTTCCAAAACATTTTAATCACCCTCTCCCCTGAAGGAGACTCGGTAACCAGGAAGTAGTGACTCCTCTTAACCACTTCCCCCAGTGCCTGGCAACTGCTGGTCTGTTTTTGTCATTGCGGATTTATCTATTTTGAATATTTCATGTAAATGGAATTATAGAATATGTGATCTTTTCTGTCTACCTTCTTTCATGAGGCATGACGTTTTCAAGGTTGATCCATGTTGTGCCATGTATCAGGACTTCATTGCTTTACATGGCTGACCAGTGTTCCATTGTGTGTATTCACCACATTTGGTTTATTCGTTCACCAACTGATGGATATTCAGGAAGGTTTAGAGTGAAGTTGGGGAGAAGGGTGACTTGTACCCTGCCCTGTACTGTGCTATTCATTAGTCATGTGACCATAAATAAGCTGCGAAACTGGCTCATGCCTCACTTTTTCCTCATTTGTCAAATGAAGATAATAATACTATCTAACTCTCTAAGCGGTTGAAGGAGTGAATAGATAATACGCGAGAAGTTGATAGTAGAGTACCTGGCAAATAGTGAGCCCTCATAAACATTAGCTCTTTTACTATAGAATCATATGAGGACAGGGATGGTTGGGGAGGAGAGCACACAAATTTGTGTTATAGTGAGCATTTTAGTATATGTCTGTTCTGTTGTAGCTGCTCAAGCCTTTGTGCTTTGTTGTTGTTGTTATTTTTTTTTTTAAGTCCTGTTTTCTTTGCTTTGTGCTTTGGTGTTTCCCCCACCCCCCATCTCCAGTCACTGAACATGAGATTTTACATTTAGAAGCAGTTCACTAGACAGAATGTCTGTAGTGGAATGTTATATAATTCACATTTAGATTTGAAGAGCTCATTATAAAAAACCTGACACACTTCAGGAATATTAAATTACTGCAGATTGTGTGGAGCAAAGAAACATTATTGAAGCATTTCAAAATTCCAGGCGAGCCTGAATTTAACTGATAGGGTTTCACAGGTTTTGCTGGGGAAAAATGATTTGAGTTGTCACATGGTTTCTGGCCCTAGAGGACTTTAATCTCCTTAATTACAAATAAACGAATTTCCTAAATAATTTGGAGTTACTTCACAGCATTTGCTCAACCTCTGGCTTTTAGAAAATTAAAAGAGGCTGCCAGGGTCCCAGCCATGTGCATTCTCTGTACTACAGCTTCCTTATTTAAGTTTTGATTTGAAACGTTGCTGGTTTCCTTTTATTGTTGATATAGGGATGTACTTGAGAAGTTCACAAGTAATGCTTATAACACTTGAACATAATCACATTTTGTCAAACAGGTGATGCTGGTGATACCCACAGAGTAGGGAGAGGTGCTGTATTATGGCTTACAAACTTTAAGAGGAGAAAGGGGCCCAAATCCAACCTGATTTTTAAAAAATCCAATCTACTTTTATACGTTAACTTTTAAGAGTGCTTGAAATGATGTAAATTTCATATATTTCAGCTAATTTTTGTGTTTTTGGATTAGGTACCTACTGTATGCAAGACCAGTATGATGGAAATAGCTTGGAGTCTATCATTTCTTGCAATTTGTCTTTAGAAAGCAGATTTAACCTGCCTTAGTTTTTCTCCTCTGTGGGAGGATAGTAATATGAATTTGTGGTCACATACCAACCATATGACTTGAACAATTAACATAGGAAACTATTAGTGTCTAATATTTACCAAGTTCATGCCAGAAAATGTGCTAGACACTCTTCCAAGCATGTTGTGCCTATGATCAAACTCAGTTTTCATAGCAGCTTTATGAAATTGGTATTGTTATCCCATTACACAGATAGAGAAACTGAGACAGAGAGTTGAGTAACTTGTTCAGTATCACATTGCTTGTAAGTTGGTCAAACTATGAAGCTAGCCAAATATCATATCATAACATAAGTAGCGAGAGATTCCATTTAATAGAGAGAACCTTTCTGCCTGAGATACTTCTTTGAACTGAAGTTTGAGGGAGTCAATAAGATGTCAAGGCAGACTTGAAAAGAAAGATTCTATGAAAGGAGGTAGACAAGGGAAAATTGGGAAGATTGGGAGGTATAGCAGCTCTCTACTAGACTTGTGTTTCCTTCTGTTAGTTCGGTTGTTAATTTAAAGCCTTCTTGCACTTGCCAGTCCTTCTGCCTGAAACAGCCATTCATTTCTTTATTATACATGCATTTATTGAGTATCCGTTGGTCCTTTACCTTGTCACCCACTTGACAGAAGTATCATTCTTCAAGACCTCTGTGCAGGGCTTCTCTGTGAAACTTTATTGATCTTCTAAGCAAAGATGAATAGTTGATGCTTTGTGCCTCAGTAAGCCTGGTATTTGTCTGTTTTAAGGGACAGCAGTACCTTAAATGACTGACACCTCTGGACAGAGCTCCTTTGAGGACAGGAATCAGGCTTTAACTCTGTACTCTTGACCAGCATAGTTACATGGTAAATGTCTGTTGACTCAAGAGAGCCAGGATTTGCACCTGGCCCATAGTAGATATTTGTTTCAATGAAATGATAAATATTATTAATAAAATTAATTCTGTTCATATATGACTGGGTTTAATGATTTTGTAATCTTTCATGGATTGTTATCTTTTGGGGGAGGGGGAGGTTAGAAAGGGGGTGAGGGGTAATGGCATGGTGTAGGTAGATGACACAAAGGTAGTTAGAAGAATTTTTCATCTTCTATAGGTAATTATATGGACCCCATTCTGGGAAGATAATTTTGCATCTTCCTTAGTTGTAGCCTTAGATCCTCTAGTTCAAGCACTTTTCTTTTAGCACTAGTGTCCTTTTAAAAAAATAACTTGTTAAAAACAAACCAGCCATCTATAATTTTATGTGGCTTTTATATTAGACCTTCTAGTTATGCCATCTTTAAGTTGTCATGATTAAAAGGTTTGTGTCAGTATCCATTTTGAGCTGAAACTGTCATTTAAGGTCACCCTTTTTAGATTAAACAGTTCTCGATGTTGGGATGAACTAAGAATTGGCTGCACAGTTTGAAGATTTATTTCCAGTAGCTTGATCAGCTACATGTGATCAGAGCCTTGGCAGCTAAGGCTATAGTTTAATATTATCTTAACATTATTTAAAAATAGATAACTAATGAAAGGTTTATTTTCAACTAAATGTTCAGATATAACCATCAGCTAGATAGTCACTGGGAAAGGCTGTTGACTTGACACAGGGAATACATTCATTCAATTTAATAAAATCAAATGAGATAATGTATGTGAAGCAGTAGCTAAGGGCATAGTATATAGTAAGTGCATAGTAAATACTAGCTGTAATTGAAGTGGTTATATCATCATTATTATCATTATTATCTCTTCTAAGCAATGTCTGAACTTAATGGTACCTAGCAGTGTGCAATGCATATTTATTAAAGAAAAAATCTGCCTGCTTCTTTTCTTTTTCTTTCCACATTAAATGCTTGTCTGCTCTTATAGCTGGGGGAAAAGCTGACAAAAATTGGCTTGCTGGAAAGTTTCTCAGTCCCATTTGTCACCTTACCCTTGGAGCCCAATTGTATGTCAACTCTGTGTCCCCTCTGATGCCTGCCAGTGGGGGACAGACCACAGGTCACTTCCCTATGATCTGCTTTAGCTGCCAAGGCTCTGATCAAACTTGGTTGATGGATGGGTGCCCTGCTGTTGGAGACGTCTCCATGGGGCAGCTCAGGAAATATGCCTTTGCTGTGTTTTCTCGGTGGCATCTAGTGCTTGAAAATAAGAAATATGGAAAACAAAGAGTTGGGTTTTGTCCTTCTTGAAAATCTGGAGTTTCAAAGATCTATTTGGAGTTATTTAGTTTGAGAAACAGTTTTGCAGATAGGCCTCTTGTTTCCTTTGCTGTGAACCCACCGATGACTTGATGAAATTATGCGAGCAGTCAGTACATGGAGACCAAGATTTTGCTGTTTTTCTGTGTTTGACAGTTCATTTTCTTCTCTAAATTTGTTTTATTTCAAAAGGATGATGATTCTGAATGTTCTCTTCCCTTAATTTGCAGCACTCGAAAGGAGTGAATGAAATGTGCAGCTCGGGGTGTCATTTCTGAAGGGAGGAGTTGTTCTCTTGGAGAGGAGTCCTCGATGAGCCTGGCCAAGGCCCGGGATTTGTGTGAAGTGGACTAAGGATTTAGTAGGATGTCAACTGAGACAGAACTTCAAGTAGCTGTGAAAACCAGCGCCAAGAAAGACTCCAGAAAGAAAGGTAGGGCTGAATTTGATCCTTTCTTAATGGCTACTTATCTGTGCAGCAGTGAGTTTTTATCTCTGGAATGATATACAGTATTGTCTCATTGATCGCACATGTACACATACACACACACACACACACACACACACACACACACATATGTTTTTTAATGGTTTCCAGCCTTATTTGATGTTTTGTTTTTTATTTTTATAATCTTTTTTGTTCTCAGTATAATACTTTAATGGTTCTTCATTGTTCTCTGGGTAAAATCGAAAGTTCTTTTTATTACATATAAAGCCCTTCCAGATATATCTTCTACTCATCCCTCTGGAAACATTTCTGCCTAATATTCTACCCCTCCCCTCTTTTAACCCTGTTTACCCTCCATGCATTCTATATATTGTATTTTGCCTTTGAATATACCAGTAGTTCTCAAACTCCAAGGGCACCAGAATCACCTGGAAGGCTTGTTAAAACATAGATTGCTGAGTCTCATCCCCAGAGCTTTTGGTTCCCTAGATCTAGGGTGTGACTCAAGAGTTTGCATTTATAAGAAGTTCCCAGATGATGCTGATGTTATTGGTTCAGAGACTAGACTTTGGGAACCACTGGACTCTTATTAACCCAGCCTGAAATTTTTTTGTGGCTCTCCACCTTTTTCTAGACGAACTCCTACTAATTGCTCAGATTTGAACTTAGTGGGACTTCCTGGGGTTGTTGGCGGGGTTGGGGAAGGGTTGCGTTTCTTATTCTCTAAACTAAGTTGCTTTCTCCTTTTTGTTTTGCTTCAGTGGCACTTTGTTATCATCTCTAGTTATGTTTTTGTGTGTCAACTATAGTACACATCCCTGCAGAACTGGGCCTCTTGTTCACCCTTTAACTCCCAACACTTAGAAAGTGCTCAACACAGGGAAGGCACATAGATATCTGGTAATGAAGACTGGCATGCATAGTGGGTTAATAAAATAATTCTATCACTTCTCATGTTTTCTGAAGAATTTGGTTCTATGGCTTTGTGATCTTGCCTTTCAGTAAGTGTGTCGCCCTGTTGTAATTGGATATAAGCAACTTCTTGCTGTGTGTGTGTGTGTGTGTGTGTGTGTGTGTGTGTGTGTGTGTGTTTTCTCCCGGTGGTTTTGGCTCTTCTCTGTCCTCACCCCCAGTCTTCTCAGCTTCATGGAAGAGGATTAATAGAGCTCTCTTTCAGGTCTAGAAATCTGTCAATGTGGGCTTGCAAACCCAGATGCCCTTGGTTGCTTTGTGTAGGCAGTGATTTGTTTGAGACATTGCTGTGCCTGCCCAGTCATGTTTTGTGATGACATTTGTCTGACACTCTATAGGAAGCAAGGGACATAAATGTAATACATAGGCAGCTTTTGGACAGCTACAACCCTAGGAAGAACTGTAAATTTTGCTTTAGATGTTTTTTTGAAACACAAATATTTTGTAAGCAGTCTGTTTTATTCCCTAATACTTAATCTAAGCCTTGCATTTTTTTTTTTTTTGCATTGTAGTATAAGAATAATAGAAAACGAATGAGTGACCAGATCTTGGGTGAACTGCTACATGGGCAAAAAAAATGCATAACCCAGTATGTGCTAGAATTCAAATCCTTTTTCAGTAGAAACTGACAAGTTATATTTTTGCTTCAAATTTAACCTTTCCACTAAACTTGTGCTCTTGAATGTTTAATGCATTAAAAATTGTATCTTAGTGCAAATCTTTTTATTCTTAATTTTAACATGAAAAACCAGAAGTATTCTGAAGAGGATTTAGGTTTTCAGAACATTGGCCTGGTTGAAGATTTGGAATGGAAGCATGAAGGTGACCTTTTTATATCTTCTTCATCTTTACATTCTAAGAAGCTCTAAAACCAACACAATACATATGAAAGGAGTGTCCTGTAGTGAATAGTTAATACCATCAAGTCTGGGCAGGTTGATCTGGGTCAAATTCTGCTCTACCATTTTCTAACCATGTGAGTTTAGAATATTACTTAACTCTCTGAGCCTCAGTTTTCTCTCCTATAAAATGAGAAAATAATATCACAAACCTGAAAGCCTCACTATGAAGATTAATTGAATAAGGCAAATAAAACACTCAGTGTAGTAGTTGGTGAATATTAAAGGCTCAAAAAGTTTAGCTTTGTTCTTCCTTTTACTCTTTTTCCTCCCCCTTCCTCCTTGCCTCTTACTCTTTCTGTTATCATCTTTCTTCATTTCCCTCTTCTCTCTTCTTTATTTCTCTTATCCCATTTCTAACCCCTTCCATTTCTTTCTCTTCTTTATCTTCATTATCATCTTCATTCTTACATTGTTTTCTCTTATCCCATCACAGAACCAAGGGATATAGCTGATTTGTCCCAGAGCAAGATTTTAAAAATTGTTTGTAATTATGCAACCATGATAAACCACCTATCTTCTATATATATGTATCTGGCCCAAGGCATCGTGAAAGCACACTCATACATTAAAGTGAGAGAGGGAATGTACTGATAACCGGATTAATTCTTTTTTTGTTCTTCAGTTTTGACTATGGAATAGTAAGTATTAAGCAAATATTGTTAACTGGGCCAAGATAAGTAGAATGTTGAAAGAAAAGAAACTGTTTCTATATTGATCTTGGATCTTGAGTATAATTATGTTACTAAACTCTTCTTCTAATATTCTCTTAGCTCCCCTTTGATTTTCTGTGGAGGATCGTATGAACTTGTATGTTTATGTCTTACTCTGCAGTCCTTAAGTACTGCTTTTTCTCGTTTTATTGCATTGGTGAGATCTGTCAGTACAACATTTAGTGATAGTAGGTATCGTTATCTTGTCCTTAAATTAATGGAAATGTTTCTAAATTACATGTGTGATATTTAAATTTTTACTTAAGATTTTTTATTAGTTCCCCTTCATTTATTTTTCTCCAGGAATTATTTTTAAATCTTGAATTTGCTTGTTGAATTTGATCATATGCTTTTTTATGTTTATTTCAATACATATTTTTTTCTATTTTAATTTATCTTGTGGTGTATTTTACTGATAGATTTTCTAACCTTTGTTTGTGAAGTAAATTTTTCTTGTTCATGATATATTGTTTTCTGTATTGGTTTCTATATATGGATTTGATTTGTTGATAGTTTACTTAGGATTTTGATATCTATATTTGTCAATGAGATTTATATATATAACTTTCTTTTCTTGAACAGTCTCTGTGCCAGATGTTAGTCAAAGTTTATAACCTCATATAACACTTTGGTAGTAAGGAAACACTGAATAATATTTAGGCCTCTTTCTGGAAGAATATATACTTTTCTTTTTTTAGGAATTTCATTTGACTTTTTAAAAAGCTATATATGCTTATTAGTGAAAATTAGAAAAGACAAAGTAAGCACACATAATAATCCCATCAATAAAAAGTAACTAATATTAACATTCTAAGTTACTTCCTTCTGGACTGACTTTTTCAGGATAATATATGCTTGTGATCATACTAGTATGGAATTTTATATTCTGCTTTTGTTTTTGACATTATATTATAAATACAGTTTTCATATTTTCACATGATATTACAGACTACATGATATTACATGATATTACAGACTTCCCCCTTGGCAAGATTTAGATAGTTCCCATGGACGATGTTTCTTATAAAGAATACCTCACAGTGTGGCTCATCTATTGTGAGAAAAAGTAGCATAAAGAAAGTTAAGAGGTACTTTAGAATTTCTCACAAACCTATTATGTAACCGAGGCCATTGAAAATAAGTCAGACAGTTTTAAACAGAAATCAGACAGGGGCATATTTCCCCCAACCTGGAGTTTTTCAGTCAGCGCGATGTGGCAGCTTAGTGTAGTGGAAAAGCACTGACTTTGAAGCTGGACACACTGGGTTTTAATATTAACTCTTCTCCTTATCTACTGTGTAACCAAAGATGGGTTATTTAGCCTCTTTGAGCCTCTTATTTAAAGGTATGCATGTGTGTGTGTAATACTTGTCATCAGAAGGGCAAGGGAGATATCATGGAAGGGGCCAGCTTGGGATCGGCACCATGGCAGCCTCTTGGTCAGTGCTAGCTTTTCCATCCTCTTCTTTCTGAGATTATAATTCAGCATTGTCTTCCGATTTTTGAGAAATAAGCATATTTACTTTTTGTATATTAGAGCTAACCAAGGAGCACATTATTATTTTCTTATTATTTCCTCTTAGAAAGATGTGGCTACAAGAATGAAGGCCCTGATGGGATCCAGGAGAAGCTGGTAGTCATGGGGTGGCTGCCTTGGCTTAGGAATGACACCAGACTGCCCTTTAACCCTAGCCGTGTGCCTCAATAGTTCAGTAGCTGTGAGAACTTTTGGGAGCTTGCTTAGAAAATTCTAGTCTATTTTGGTTAAGGAATGGTTTCAGTAATTCCATACTCACGTTCCTGACCCCTAAACTGCTCAGTTAGCCCTGGAAAATAACCTGCATTAATGGTGACCTGCCACTTAAGGAGTTTTTAAGGTGGGTTGTATTCATTATCCTATTGGATCCTAGGAGATTAAATTTTTCAAAAGTCTTTTTATCAGGCCTATTAGCAGAGTGGCTGTTTCATCGCTTCTCCCTGCTGCTCTTGTCCTGCAGGGGAGGCAGCCTGAGGTGAGCCAGCACACTGAATCTGTGTGCCCACCACTCTGTCACTCCACTCTCTCAAGGCGCTTTCATTTTTTAAGCTTTGGTTTCCTCAGGCACCACATGGACACAGAAATTATATTTGCTCCAAATTCAAACGTTTATCCAGCCCTAGCCAAGAGCCCTGGCGTCACTCAGTGTTCTGGGGAGAGCAAAGCACCTGGGAAGAAGATTCTGACTTTAGTCCATTCATGCAGTTGAAGAATTTCGACCTCCAGTGGCCCTTCTGATCTTTGTAGGTCTCATTCTTCCCTGAAAAAAAACATTTTTCTCTACTTTGCAACTTTTATTTATTCTCAGTCTGTTACTATTTATAAAGTTTGTTTTATTGTTACTCCAAATTTATATTTATTAAATATTTCATATTTATCATAATAATATTCTTATTAAAAATTTTCACTGCTTTCCTGACCAAAAGCACTTGGATTTTCATCTTAATAAACAACAAATAACACAATACTCTGAAAGTCTATATATATTGAAACATAAATAGCCATTCTAAAAGTTGAAGTACATAACAGGTTGTAAGGAATTAGCATCTGGGGCTAGTCAGAGCCTCTTTCTCATAGATGAGGTCTCCAGAGGAGAATGACTTGCCTACAGTCACTCATTTGGTCAGTGACAGAGCCAGCGCTCGAACCCAGGAGTGACTTTTTGGCTTGTGTTACTTCAGCTCAATAGATTTCAAGCAGCTTATGTTTTTAGGAGTAACCTCTTGGTTATTTGTTTCCTCTTCTCTACACTGAAGACTCTTGGAAGAGCCCAGGCTTTAGAATTAGATAAAATTTAGAATTAGATAAAATCAAGGCTCAATACATTTTCTACTTGTGTGTCTCAGGCTAGCTACTTAATCTTTCTAAGCCTCAGCTTCTGCATCTATGAAATAGGGATAATAGTACCTATCTCAAAATGTCGTAGTAAAGATTAATGAGTCAGACATAGAAAACACCTAATAATTCTCTGTGTATAGATTCAAGATAAGGAAGTTTTCCCTCTTTCTTCTGTCCCGAGAGGCAGCACTTCTCTGAGTACTGTAGGATACAGAGGCAGAAAGTACCCTTTTCTCCAGAGCTGCATGGGCTAATCAGCCGGTGAGAGAAAAGAACTGGTCCATCTTCAAACTGATGCTTGTTTCAAGAACATCTGGGGAATTGGACAGGACATATAAAGGAAAATGTACCATGTCGTCAAGCTGCAAACATTCATTAATAGCCATTATTTATTGCATGCTTCCTGCATTCTGGCCATTTTAGATAAATTGTCCCTAATGAGCACAAATCTTATATCACTTCCTGGAGCACATAAGAAAATAACATTCAGAGAGATCAAGAGACTTCCTTTCCCCAGGTGATGTGGCTTGTCTGCACGAGCTAGAAGGTGCTCAGTCTGCCCAACGTGGATGTCTGTACCATCTTCCCTGAATGCATTCTATGTGTTTGTTCCCTGCCATGATGCTTGAAGTTGGGGAGTGTGAAAGAATTACAAGGCTACACTGTTTCTAGACGGGTGGGCATGGACACAGATTGGCCACATCATGTAAATTTATGGCACCCTTCTATCTTGGCAGGGGTCAGATCTTGGTGATCTAATCACTCTCTACTGACTCTGCAATCTGCAAGCTTTGGAAATTTATAATCAAGGATTTAATTACAAGACCACATAAATTTATCTGAGGTTGATCTATAAAGCTCTTGCGCTAAAGGGTTTGGGAGGAAGGGAATATTGTTTTAGGTCAAGACATCCAGTTCTTCATGAGAAGAGTGACTGTCGGATCATATGATGTATGGTGGGGAGAGACTTCTGTATTCTCTATGAGAAGGTGGTCTTGAATTTATTATAGGACACCTCCCTCATTGTGCTCAGCTCCTTGAAAATAAGCTCACTTCAAGTTTCATTGGTGACTTAGTTAAGGGCCTTCGTTAACTGATTCTAACTGACTTAAAGAGTCAGGCTTTCTTCAAGCCCTCCTTCACCCTTCCTGTCCTTGAACTTATTTTATAGCCCTGGCAGCATACCACAGAAGAGAACACACCAAGTAAGCCTTTTGAGATCTGGTCCCTGACTCACATTGAGCTTCAGGTCCCAAGATGCATCTCTGTGACTTCTGTGCATACTGCTCCCTCTCTGTGGATCAGCTCTCTCATCCTATTCACTTGGCTAACTCCTGGTTATCCTTCAGAACTCAGCAACTGTTTGATTGGGTCATCATCCTTAACATTTTGAGTTTCGAAAGCCCTTAATTAATCAATCACTGATTATCAGCCCCTGTGACCTCCTCACTATCTCTCAAATCCATTCATTCTCTCCTTGCTGCCCCTCTCCTGAAGGTGGTTCAGGCCACCTTCATCTGGATGACTCTAGCACCCTCCTAAGTGGTCTTCAGGCATTCAGTGTTATCCATCACCAAGCTCTTTCTGACACTGCTCACTAATGTGAAAATCTGATCAGGTCCCATCTCTGCTTTGCACTCTTCAGTAAGCAGCTCCTACTGCCCCCAGAATAAAGTCCATACCACTTATCATGGCTTGAAAGAGGCCTGATCTGGTCCGACTCCTCCTTATCTTTCCAGTCACATCTCTCACCACTCTTCCATAATGATACACCGTTCTGTGGCTCAACTGAATTAATTTTAGTTCCCTGATCTTACCATGTAATTTTTCACATTTGGAATTTTGCAAATGCTTTTCTTCTCCCAGGAATACAATTTTCTTTATTCTTTTCAGAGCTTATTCCACTTTTGCTTAGTCCAAATTAGATATGACTTTCCCCAGAAAGGCTTTGGTGACTCATTACAACCCACCTATAAGACCCCAGCGTATAGGTCATAACTGGTCTGGGTGCTCTTAAAGCACCTCATTTTGACCATTGTGATATATTATGTTAATTATCTTTTTATTCCTCTTTGTCACTCACTAGGCTGGAAGTTCTGTGAGTACAGGGACCATGTCTGTCTTATTAACCACTTCACTTCAGCCTCCAAGCACGAACAAGCCTGATCCCGTCTGATCTTGGAAGCTAAGTAGAGTCAGGCCTGCTTAGTACTTGGATGGGAGACCACCTAGGAAGACCAGGTGCTGTAGGCATAAAAAAAAAAAAAAAAAAAAGAAGAAGAAGAAACTGTAAGTTGACAAGATGCTTGCAGTCTGTGAGGTCAACCAAAGGTTGCCTCACCTAAAAAAAACGAAAAAGAAAGCAAAGGTGTGCAGCAATGTTTGTTGAATGAATAAGTGAATGAATGAATACCTTTAAGACTAACAGAGCCTCACTTGACTGGATTTGTGAGGGGTCTATAGCACCTTGTACTTGTTAAAATTATAAGATTTGCTACATTTTTTCTATAATTGTTTGCTTATTTCTCTATCTTTGCTACTAACTATAAGATCTAAGCATATTCAGAACATTGTAGGTGCTTTGTCAATGTGTGTTGAATTACCATAAAGTATGGGAGACAATGATATGTATAAGGAGAAAGAAAATTTAAAAATACCAGCATCTCCCCTATATGCTGGCTCGTAAGATTCTTATTATATTGCACTGAAAATCCCTACCATTCCACGAACTACTACTCCTTTTGTGATGTGTGTCCAGTCACATCTGGTGCCATAATTTAGTGTGATGTGGGCCATATTGGTAGTAAGAGCTGAAAGATTTTCCATATTAGTTCATCCCACTGCTTCATTAAGCTCAGTGTGTTGCCTCTGGCAGTGGCTGGGCCTGAATTTTAAGATCTTTGGGATGATAAAGCTCTGAACATTAGCTATCCTAAGTCCCATGAGTCAGGTAAGGGTACAGGCCTTCGTGGTGTTGGAGAGGCTTCATCTTTGCAGATAATCAGTAAATGCCGAAGAGCACAATATTTTATTATCTCTGTGGATTTGCTGAGCAGATGATGTTCCCAGGTGTGCTGGAATTTCAGCAACTTCCTCCTATTGCAACACAGTTCCTAGGATGGTCAGAATACACATATTGCCAGGACGGAGCTTTCTGCCCAGTTGATCAAGAGAGTATATATAGATAAAAGGCAGAGGACAGGATGGAGTGGAAGGAGAACTAATGCCAGTTGTCCATTTAAGCTTTAAAACAACCTTTACATAAGTATTTCCATTTTACTTGGGAGGCAGTTGAGGCTCTGAGAGGTGAACAGCTTGCTTGAGGCCACACAACTTGTTAAGTAAAGAGACTCATTTGCATCTAGATCTTTTTGACTCCAGAGCCTGGCCACATGCTTAATACTAGACTAAGCTTCTCCCTACTGAATGGCATGCCTCTTTCCAAATACCAAGTAATGTGTACAGTGAAAGACAACTTCCTACAGAACTCACTGGTAGCACCATTAGGTTGAGATAACCTCAGCAAGAGAAAGGAATGATGACAGAATATGGTGGAGTTAGAAGGGGAGTTAGAAAAGCTCAGGAAGCCTTGCTTTTTTACCTCCCTTGCCTGTGGCATATGGGAGGTTGTCACACACAAGGGCACTACTTGATTGAGAAGGAAATGTTTACCTTTCTAAGGATGCCAGTTATTTATTGTATTTTTCAGATATACGAAGGTAAAGACTTGGTGAACTTGAAGGATTTTGACTGTGTATAAATCGAAATGCATTTCTAGATCTGTTTGGAACAAGCACTCCAATTTTGCAAATGCTCATTCTGAATATTATCTTCAGTCCAGTTCACCTTCCAGTGGGCATCCCCACATCAAAAATAATAATAAAGATGCTGGTGATCAGGTAGCTTCTTTCTATTTCTATTTCTACTTTCTACATCAGGCAATATATTCAAATGTTTACATGTATCTTCTCAATCAGTACAACCATTTGAAGTAGACCCTTTTTCATACAGCTCCAATTCACGGATGAAGAAATGGGAATTGGAGAGGTGAGACAAAGTCAGTGATCTAACCCCAGAACCTATGCTCTGAATGGTACTGCCATTCCGTTCAGCAGATGGCAGACATGCCAGAAGTATCTGGCATAGTCATTCAGAGCACAATGACCTGCTTCTTACGTTTGCTTCAGCTCCCCTCTCAACCTGAAAACAAAAAACAAACAACAACAACAAAACAACCCTATCTCTTATCTGCCTGTCAAGGCCCACGGGATCTTCTGAGAGCCAGCTCAGATTCTACTTCCATGAAGCTCTTCCATAGCACTCCCCTCCTCCAGTTTGATTAAGCCTTCCTTTCCCCACGATTGTCAACATATTGGTTTTTAAAAACTTTTAAAATTCAGATGAAGCTTTTATTTTTTTTTCTTCTATCAATTAGAATTATACTTATAAATCTTTCTTCCTTCTAAGATTGAGTCTTAAGTGAGACTTGATGTGAGGGACTGTGGCTTGTACATTATTATATTCTCTCAAAGTGGGGAGGAGGAGGAGAGTTCCCAATGGGAAAAAGGGAAAATGACATTTAATTATGTGACTACTAAATACAACCAGAGAATACAATAGATTTATGAGGTTGGTAATACTTTCACTTTTCAGATGAGGAAACATTCTCAGATAAGTTCAAAATAAGTTCAGGATCACCCATCATGTAAATGGAAGAACAAAAATTTTAAACTTGGGTCTAAATGATCCAAAGCATGGGATCTTTCTGTTATATCATGCTGTTTTCCTGTAGTGCTCATCGAATCAAACCTCAGTGAAAGCTCAATTCCTAGGGTCTGGTTTCTGTTGCAAAGTAGTAGCAATAAATGTAATTTACTTTTTAAACAAATTTCTATATCATCACTGTAGATTCACTTCCCTCAGATTGGGAACTGTCATCACTTGACTCTTTTAGCCTCACTTGGCTGGCACTACTGCTGTAGGGAGAACTTGCAATCTGATTGTTAAACCAGAGGCAAGAAAAGCCACACAGGACCTCCCATTGAAAGAAGCCCAGCAGATGATGAATAGCAGACCTGAATCTTATCATGTATTTCAGGATGATGTACGGGACTGTGGGAAACTGCCTTTGACAAATGTGCACGGGAAAGGGAATTATCTCCAACTATGAAAAATGTTCTTATTATGTGATCCTAAAAAGGATCAGGACCCCTATCATTGGGAAAATGATCATCCCCGTATCCCTTATTAATAGCAATATGGAAGTAAGTGCTAAAGACACTGGACGTCTTACTGAAGCTGTGATGGATAGCCATGAGTGCTGGAATCAGGCTGGACTTAAGCACGGTAACGTTATGCTTGATAGCAGGTGGGAAGTGTATAGTGAAGCTAAGGTCAATTTTAGCCCTGGCTTCACGAGGCTTTGCAAGACATACCTGCTATCTTAACTACGTACCCAATGCTTTTGGTCAGGCTGAAGGCATGATTAAATAGTGGAAGGAATGTGATATAAATTTGTAGGAAATAAAACCATTTCTATAAGAAGAAGACTAGTGTGCCAGGCATTTTAAATATTTAATCTCATTTTTTTTTTTTCACATTTCACATGCAGACTTCAGAGTGGAGAGATTCAGTGGCCTGCCTGGGGCGAGAAACTATCAGAGTAAGGATTTGAACCTGAACAGTCTCATTTCAGAGTCTCCGTGCTTTGTCATCCATAGTAGCTTTAATAAATAACCTCCTGATTGGAGTTCAAAATAGTAGAAATAGAAACAACTGTGTGCATATATGGATGTGCCTACTGCAGCCTTGAGCATATAGCGGATGTTCAAGAAATGCTAGTCAAATCAAGAATTGTTAATACAAATAAATTTAATTAGGGGCTGTGTAAAGATTGTAGAGTTCTTTGAGTTCCTTCCTTTCTTCCCTTCCTTCCTCTTTCTTTTCTTCTTTCCTTCACTCCATTTTTGAGCACTTTCTAAAAGAAGGCAGAGTGTTGGCCACAGATTGTAAGCATGTCCTGGGCTTAAGGAATTTAAGATCTACTAAGAAAGACAGAAAACTAAGAAGCAATTATATTTTATTGCAGTAAGTTGAAATTCTAGAACAGATAACCAAGTGTCCAAGAACTTCCTAGAGGCTGTGAGTTCTAAATAAAGGTTTTTGGAGTTAAGATTTTTTTTTTAGTTCAATGGATGCTTTGTGAAATATCTTCTATTATTAAACACATTTGTCTGCCTATAAGATTTAAACCTTTAGTTGTGTAAAATAAATTCTATCCTGTCCTCTGGTGAAAGGAAGACCAGCGGATCAGAAATCTTACTCAGTAGCAACTTGCTCTCCCCTCTTCTAGAGCGAAAGCTCCTTCAAGTTATACACATATTTTATTTGCTTCCTATTATGCATAGAGCCAGGCACATAGTATGTGCTCATTAAGCATTTGTTGAACAATAGAATAGCCTATATTAGATAGGTAATTCTTTGGCCTTTGGCCTACATTTTCCTAGAATCAGTAATTTATATTCCATTAGTTTTCCTTTAATGTTTTAAAATAATGATTATTGTGGCTTCCCCTCCTGCTCTCAGATTTATAGATTTGCAAATAGATTTTGTGTAATTTGCTAATGCTGGTCGATTTTAATGGCTGCTTTGAGTACTTTGTAGTGGATTCTAAAGTCATAGCCTAGCTTCGAGTGAGAACAGTTAACACCCAGGTATATTTTCTTTCAATCTTTTTTTTTTTTCCTGCGCACGAGTATGTACACACAAGCATGCAAACACGTACATTCTAAGCATGCAAACACATACATTCTAATTTGATCATGCTCTGTATTTAATTCTAAATTACTTTTTTACTAAATCTTACAATTTAAGCCATTCCTATATCATTATAAATTTTTGCAATTATCATTTTTAAAATGCTAAGTGATCTCATTTTCCCTAGCTTTTACTCAGAAAACCTCTCTCCTAGCCCTTCTGTCATTGTTGCTGTGTTTCAGTTGTCCATTTAGAAATCTGCCAAATCTTGCTTAAGCTGTGGCATACAAAACTGCCTTCAGTAGTCAGTGATTCATTCTGTTTTCATCCGTGAACTGATGTACTGTTTACATTATTTTCTGGCCAGAGCAAAATCTTGCACTGAGGAGAAACTGAGACTTTGAGGTGGACTCCTCTTTGCAGGTGTCTCCAGTGGGGACACCGCTCTAGTAAAGCCTTGGAGTTAAGATTTGCCAGTGGGTGCCTCTGAGCTTGAGTGATTTTTGCAGTTCAAACCTTTTAACCTCAGCTTATCAACTTTAATATGTTGCCCTGGTGCCTTGATTTTTTGGTTCATCTGTTTTAATGTGATGAAATGTAAAAATGGAGCTCAGTTTTGTCCCCTCACAATGACTTTAGGGGTTTTCAGCTGATAACCTATCTTTCGTCTGTTAAGGTTTCGAATTTTAAACAGCCCCAAATACATTTTCCTGGTATCTGTCATCAAGTGATTAGTGCAACTATTTAGTTCTGGTCGTCCTTCCTATTCTTGGTAGATTTATTTTCTCTTCTTAGAATTCTACTGCCACCCTCTCTGTCTGGGAGACTGGAGATGTCATTTAAACATTGCTTATTAGGATTCCATTATTTGTCGCTCATATACAGTCAGTTAAATCAAAAAGTCAGGCAGTGTTTTTAAATTGCAAATTTAAATGACAATTTATAGACCAGGTCTACTGGAAATTTTCTTTTCTTGGCATCCATCACTGCTTGTGTGTGTGTAGTTTTATGCTCTCTCTCTCTCTCTTCTTCTCTTTTTATCTTCTTGAGAGCACAGCACCCATATCCATCAGAAAGATAGAACTGCTTGCAATCAAACAAAAAAATGCAATAAATATCTTAAAAGAAAATGAAGACAAACACTCAATCCCAGACCTCACTTAAACATTAGTTGTCTTCCTCCAGCTCCCCATCCGTGCTTCTTAAGAAAGAAACTTAAGTGTTGAAATCCGTAGTTTAGATTCAGATAAAGTGAACATTCACTGAGGGCCTGGAAATATGCTAGATACTGTTATTTCAGTTAGTCTGTGTGATAAACCAATGATAATGATGCTATTATTAGTAATATTATGATAGCTCATATTGAGCACATACTATGTATCAGGCACTGTTCTATGTGTTTTACTTGTCATAACTTGTTTAAGATAATAATATGTTAATTTCTAAAAGAGGAGACTGAAATTCGTGAGAGGTGACTTGCTTGAGGCCCAAAACTGAGTTACTGATGGAGCTTCAGCTTCTGACTTAGAACTCTATTCACCACACTAGCTTCTGTTTTCCATAAGAAATCTTTAGTATCTCTATTTTATGAGTGTGAGGCTCAAAAATCATCTCACTATACCTTGCTCAATTTCAATTTTTAGCAGATTGGGTTAGATGGGATGGCTTTAAACCTTGAAATCACCTCTTTAATCAGTCCATTTTCTCTGGGATCAGAGTAGATTGGCAAAGCATTATGATCTTCCAGTTCAAAGCTAAAGGATTATCTATCTCGATGAGTAAAATCATCTCTAAAATCCTTCTGAAGCCAGCTGCAGAGGTTGGTACATTTTAGAAAATGCCTGATATACCCAATAACTTTAGTGATGAAAATTAATATAGGAAAATTTGCACCTGGAGGGCCCACTTTTTTTTTCAGTAAAAAATTGAGCAGATATTTATTGAGTGCTTATGAACTCTCATCTATGACTCATTTAATACTTCCTCATAGCACCAACTTATAAAAAGCATTTGTATTGATAAGAAGACAGGCTCAGAGAAGTTAGGCAATTTGTCCACACATAGACAGTGGTCCCACTTCATCCATCATGTCCGACTTTTTCATTTTTGGCAGATCTTTCCTTCAGCCTCTGCTCATCAGGCTTTAAAGTCAGCAGCAGCTGGAGGCGTTAAGGGCTGGTGGGATTCCAACCACACAGGGGAGGTGAAGGCATGAGTAGATGAAAAGACTCACTCCTGCCTGGGAGCGAAAATGGGGAAAGAGTGAGAGGAGGCCACGGAAGCCATCAGATAACAATATAGGTTTGACCCAGAGTGAAAGAGAGAGGGAGGGAGGGAGGGGTGGTGGAAGCATCTTAGACAAAAGCATTATGGAGTCCTTGAGCCAAAGTTGCTCACCAGAAGAGCCCCATGTCCCCTGAGAATGGACCTACCTGAGTATCCCTGCCCTGCATTATCACTGGCTGGGAGCAGCCTGTGGGAAGAGTGGTCCTGGCGCAGAAGTGAACATAGATTTTTGAGTGCAACATTTTGGGCACTTGGTTAGTTTGTTCCTCTGCAATTGGAAGTCTACAAGATACATTCTTATGGCCTCCACATTGCACTAAACTGATACCCAAGGTATCTAAATGTTGTGGGTTGCTATGAGATGTCCTCTCTAACTTCTTCAGCTTGCTGCCATTTGAAACTGAAATCTGTAACTAGCAATTCAGATTCCTCTTTCCATGCCACCCTAAATTCCTCAGGAAGGCAAATGAGGTTAAAGGTGGTGCTAATTGAAGTCAGGGTTCCAGATTCTCTGGCAGGCAGTCCAGCAATCCCCAGGCCATTTTGCCCTTTCACATCCTGTAAGCACTGACAAAAAGGGAGCAAATGCAACTATTGGTTGATAGCCCAAGAAGGAAGCCATCTTAGTACCTAGCATTCTTCCCACGCAAACAAAAAGAGAATGCTCATTCCATCAACCCTGACCCCCACCAGTGCCAGGAAGGCCGGGGAGGCTTGTTTTTTAAACATCCTTCTGATGGACAACATGCATAGAGCCTTATTTCAGTTAGCTCTGTGAACCCCCACAACAACCCCAGTGAGGCAAGTGTTCTTTAGTATAGCCTAGTGATTGTATTACTGTCTTCAGAATTACAAATTGATCAGTCATGGCTCTGCCAATTAGTAATTAATCCATATGACCTTGGGCAACTTCTAAATCCTCTAAGCCTCCATTTCCTTACTTGTAAAACAGGTGTGATGGGATCCATCTCTCAGGGAGCTAATTCATATGTGTAAGCGACCCAGCATGGTGTTTGACATATATGTAGTGGCATGCTAGTTTGCTGCTCTTGTTAAAAAATCAAAGTCTAAGTATTGTGGTTGATTCTTGGGACCCTAAATTTTGTGCGAGGTGGACTGTGCAAGCCTGTGTGCATGCACCCATCATGGCCTGGGGTGGTGATGGTGATGGGAAGACACTCTGCACCTTTCCTGTCATCTTGAAGACTACAACTTAGTGGTCCAATGCTGCTTGTTGGTACTCAAGCACTACATGCTACTTCACGGCGTTCTGCTCAGCCTTCGTGTTGGCCGTCCTCCAGAATCGTTGCTTAGAACAGAACTCACTCATAAAAGAAGCAGTTTACAAGGCTGGGCATCTTAAGGGCCTCAAGCCCAGCACTGGGAAACCAGACACTGGCATGTCCCCTCGCATATCTCCAGGGCTGTCTTCCTTTGTTCTTTTCAGACCTGCTTCTTCCTCTGCAGCCGGATTGCCTTGGTCACTGCATTCACAGCCATCTTTACTGGTTTTTCCATTTAAAAGCCCAACTAAGACTGAGCCATCACAGCCCTAATTTCAGATTCTGGGCAGAGAAAATCTGTAAAGCTCAGTCTAGTTCTGACAGAGATCACCTTTGGTTTGTTCAAGAATTAGGGACATGTAGACAGTAGGTGTTACAGCCAACTCTGTGAGTGATAGGAGGGAATCAATATTCAAAGTAGTGAGGCACAGACTAAACACACAGCTTAGATGTCACTTCTTCCAGGAAGCCCACCTGGACCCAACCAGACAAGGATAGTTAGGCCCTCCCCTGGGCTACTTGGATTCTGGGCACTGGCTTCCGTTACAGTAGTTCTCACAATGTGCTAGACTTTCCTCAACTCCACATCCATCTTTTCATGAGGTCCTGTCTCCTGAGGGCAGGGACTAGACTTGGTTTCTCTTTGCAACCCCCTCCTATAAGCCAGTGCCTATCACATAGTAGGTACTTAGTTAAATGTTTACAAATTGAGTATTATTAGGGAAACAGACAAATAATCACACTGCAGAGCGAGAAGTACTCCCAGTCATGACAGAAAACAGTTGTTTTGACAAAAAACAGTTGTTACACACACCCTGCCCCCCATCAAGTTGCGGTAAACATCAGTGAGGACAGAAGCAGAGCTGGATGTCCGCTTTTCATGCACAGTCATTGTCTGTGTTTTTGATCCCAAACTCCTTTAGGTTTTGAATCTTAAAGAGCCTGCTGCAGCTACCACATAATAGCCATTTGGCGCCCCATGAATTAACGCCAATTAGCCTAGGAATGATGAAAACTTTGGGGACTTAATGAGCTGAGTTGGCACCTGTTCACTCAACACTTCAGTCTGTATCTCTTGAGCTGCTTAAACTAACTGGATGGTGTCAGATTTAACCTTTTTAGGGAAAGGCTTATAAAGGTGTTTTTGCTTTAGCTTTTCCCAGTTTAGATAGGGTCACTGGCCTAAAGATTTTGAAGTGAAAGTCTTCAGAGCCCAAGCCTATACCATACCTACACCCTCATTTTCACCCACCCCTGATCCTACCTATTAGAGCTGATGGTCTAAGACTAAGGTAGTGTGTAAGCCCTGGAGACAGCACAGGTGTGATGTTCCAACCTGTCTTTCCACTTAAAAGTAATGTGATAGGGCTAGGTATAGTACTTGACACTCAGGTGCTCCATGAACATTGGTGGAGAAACTGTCACCCAGCACACTGCAGTGTCACCAGTGTGAGTGTCTGCTCCACAAGGATACTGTTGTGACCAGTGCAGTATGACTGGCACCTCTACCAGTACCTGGCACATAGTAGGCTCCCAGTAAATATTTGTCAAATGAAAGAATGAATAGACACTGTGTGTCTGCCACTTCTAAACTCAGTGAACTCAGGCAGTTTACTTCTCTCTCAGATTCTGGTCCTTTATCTTTGATTGCGAAGGTGGCTTCCGTGGTTTAGGACTTAACTGTAAAGCACTTGCTTAGCACAGTGGCTGGCACATAGTAAGTACTTAGAAATAGAAACTTCTTAGTAACGTTCATTATTCATGGTGCAACTTTAAATAAATTTTTTTGCTACCCACATCTCAATCTCTTCATTTACAAAACAAAGATACTCTGCCTGCTGTGCAGGGTTCTTATGAGGAATAATGTGACATGGTTCTCAGAGCAATGTGCCAGGGCTAGTAGGTTCAATGCTCAGTGACTGGTAGATGTGCCATCACCAGTAATAGGAGACCACAGGGGCTCAGACTGTGGCCAGCATCTTCCAAGCACTGGGCAGGAGGAAGTGGGCAGCTTTGGAGGGTGGGGGCTTGTCTGTATCTCTGGGATGTGATGGCACTTTTGTGGGCAGACACACAGTGCTCTGACCTTTCCTTTGCTTTTTACCCTGAAAGAAGTCAGGCTTTTCAAAGGGATCCTAGGCTGTATTATTAGACTTTTACCCAGCAAGCTGTTCTTTTCAGAAGACTGACTTTTATAATTCTCATGACCAAATGCCAACCCTCCTTTACTGAAAGCCCTTAATCCTTTGATCTTGTCTCAGTCACAAGAAATGATTGTCTGATACCTTTTGCCACATATGATTTAAAGAGGATTACTGGGCAGTACCCTCATTCTATCTCTAACCTTCCTCTTCCCCACTAGCCAGTCACTTTCTGGTATGAAATTCTAGTCTCCCAGTCCTTGGAAAATATCCTTGAAAGAAAAGAGTTAAGCAAGGTAGCTGGGGTGGAAGCAAGGAACACCTCAGGTAGGTGTTGAAAGGGATATTCTGAAAGGAAGGGAAGAGTGGGTTGAGTCTGGATACACTATATTGTTAAGTGAAGGAAAATCTGTGTGGTTAAGACCAAGCAAGCACACCTGGTCTCCTAGTCGACAAAGCACAACCATGGATGCCATTCTGCACAGCTTGTGTCAGCTCTGAGTGGGAGGGACCAGATATTACAACTCCAGGATGCTTTTGCAAAACAGGCACAGGGTATGTGTGGCTTGCTTGCAGTCACAGGGTGAGCAATGGCTTGTTTGAGAATGGATCCCAGTTTTTTCTGATGTCATAGTGTTCTGTCAGCAGGAGCAAGGGCTAAGAAGTAAGACAGGCCTGGTGTGGTGATCACTTGCCTGTTTGTGCTCAGATTCATTCTCCAGTAGGCACAGCAGGGCATTCTGGGTATCTTATTGAGCAACTGCTTTCCGTCGCCACTTCCCTGAGCTTTCTAGACTAGGGGCTTTGCCCTGGGTTCAGCAAGTGAGAGGCACTGGTGGGGAAATGGAAGATGGGAGAAGGGAGAAGTCAGGGCACTTTTCCCCTTACTCTGCTTCTGGTTGTGGCTCTCCTAGTCACCATGTCTCTTTGGTGGATCCAGGCCCTGTCAAAAGGCTCCTCTTTCATGGCTGCAGTCTTCCCTGCCACAGTTCTAGCCACCTCTCAGTGGATGGCCCCATCTCCTGCATTCTGGTCACAGTGGCTCCTCCTTTCTTGATCTAATCGCAGGGCTGGTAGCAGCTTCCTGCTCTGACTAATCCTTAGATCACTTCCTTTCCCCTGGCTTTTCAGATTTCCAACACCATTGTAAGGGTTCCCCATATTCAGTCCCTTCATTGACTATCTGGCAAGCACTCAATTTGTCTGATTGGCTCTTGACTGATCCTTTGTGTTTGAAATCTGGCTCCACAGTACATGAGAATTATAACTTTGGAGGAGCTACTTAATCTGCAGAGCCTCCTTATTTACCCAGAATCGGGATTTTAGAATTAAAGATTATGTATGTATAGAACCGAACTGAGAGCTTTGCACGCAGTAGGTATTGAATGAGAGACAGCGCTCATGTTTATATTACAAGTTACTTAGGAAGAAAGTAAAGACATCTCAAGAAAGAAACCTTTATTTTTCAACTCCTACCAGAATGTCAGATACTTAATAAACTTAATAAGTTAAGTTATTGAAGAAGTGCCAGCATCATTCCAGGCATTCCAAGATTTCCAAAGGAGGATTCAAAGAGAGTTTCCTGGATTTTCTAGTGCAAGTCTGTCAATGTTTTCACATCAGAAGTCCATTTTAAATGTTAATTTGCCGTAAAGTTAAATAGAAAATAACCCAGGAACCCTTTGGAAGGCACTTGTTACAGCCTCATCATCATTTATTTTTGTTGATGGTTCACTGCTTCTTCTCCTTCCCCAAACTAGTTGTTCAGTGCTGAACGCTTTCACAGTTCTCAGCGATCATGGCTGCACCCAGGCACACACAGGCTGTTCCCTGCATCAGAACTCTTGGAGGAGTGGCCAGATGTTTCTTGCTTCGGGGTGGGGAATTGTAAGGTTTTATTAGTCACACTTGCTGAAAGTGTAAAATCTCCGATGTGCTCGTTGAACATGGGAAAATCCCCACATGTAAATATTTATGGATTATGAAATATTAAATATTTACCTCAACTTCTTGGAATTCAAATGACTTAATAAACCCTTTGAGAAATTGAAATGGCTTTGTTTTAGAATGAACTCATATTCATTTCCCTAACGTCAATCTACTCTTTTAAGACCAGCAGCATGAGAGAGCATGGGGTGCCCATGAGAAAGGTAGAGCTCGGCTTTTAAACTGGGCTTTGGTTCATTCTTCTAATTTTCCCTTCTGTGTTCCCTGATATGTTTTGGAGTGGACATATGAGAGTCTAATCCCTACCCTTCAGTGCTGTAGTTCTCCATTGTACGGTGTAGTACAATCACCTGGAGCATTTGTCAGAAAACACATGGTCCTCCCCCAGACTTAATGGGTGGGCATCTCCTTAGACAGTTCCTGGGCATCTCTATGTATCAGGAGCTTGAACTGAGAACCATAGGAGGTGTGTGTCTAAGGATGCTGCCAGAGGGACAGTTGTGACATCACAGAGAGCACAAAGGCTTTGGAATAAGAGGCTTTGGTCCAAATCTGAATCTCACTTCTGCTGATGAATAGCTGCATACTTTAGAGAAAACCCCTTCTCTCTTAATTTCAATTTCCTCATATTTATAACAGAGATAACAGTACCTCCCTGCATTAGTTTACTGAGGCTGCTGTAACAAATTATAAATGTGGAAGCTAAAAAAACTACATAAATTTTCTCTCTTTCAGTCTGGAAGCCCGAAGTCCAAAATCAGGGTGTCAGCAGGGTTGCCCCCACTGTGGCAACCAAGCTAGATCATGAAAGGTGGTTAGAAGCTTATTAAACAGAAGGCAGGTGTGCATGTGCTGCCTGAAAGGCTCCATGTATCAAAGCATACAGAATCTCTAGAGTAGAAGCTGTTTCTTGCCGCTCCCAGCTTCTGGGGGCTGCTGACCTTCCTTGGCTTATGGCCACATCTCTTTGTGTTGTCTTTACATAAACTTCTCTTCTGTACATCTCTTACAAGGATTCTTGCCATTTGATTTAGTACCCACCCAGATAACCCCACATCATCTTATCTCAAGAGACTTCGTTACCTCTGCAAAGACTTTTTTTCAGGTAAGGTCACATTCACAGCTACATGGATTAGGACATGACCATATATTTTGGGGGCTGCCATTTAGCCCATTACAGTATCTAAAGGGCTGATGCTGTCTGTCACTGACAACAGTTCTGATTGGTCGGTACCCATGCCATAAGTTTACTTAAAACAAGTCTGCTTTGTGGACTTGTTGTGGATGACCAAAGTTATATGCATGTACCTATGTGTCTGGGACAGGGTAACTCATTAAACAGCTTCTTTTACTACAGGGTGATTATACTTACTACTTATCATGTATTCATTAATTCACTATTCACTTAAATAACAGTTTATTGAGTACCTGTCTGCTATGTCCCAGTCACTAGCCAGGCTCTGAGGATATACAATATAAAAACAGAGTTTTTTTCCTGAGACGCAAGCTGATTGTGAGGATAGACAATGAAACAACTGTATAAGTGATAAGTACCTTAATGAAGGTATTTACCAGGGATTAGAGGAATGATAAATGTGCCAGGGAGATGGAGAAAGCCTCACAGAAGAAGTTGCATTCAAGCTAGATCATGAAAGGTGGTTAGAAGTTTATTAACAAAAGAAAAACATACATGTGTGCCACCTGAGATGCTCCATGTATGAAGCACAATGTTTCAGAGGGATGGTGAGAGGTTCAGATGCTGGAACACTAGGTTCATGTAGGGGAGTGACAGAAATGAGGGAGCCATAGGAAACAAAAGCCAGATTTTATCTGCTGCTCACGAAGTAAAATATTATTAATCCCATTCTACGAGGGAAGAAAGAAAAGTGGATTTTCTGAGCATCACATTCCCAGTTAGCAGGAAGACTTGTGCCCAGTTTTCTGCCTCCCCCAATTTCTGATAGCAGGAGACCAGTATCCCTCAGTGTTCTTCTTCCATTGTCTGCTGCTGGTTCGTTGCTTGTTTGTTTCCTCTATATTGGGAGCCCTTTTATTCTAGGGGTCATGCCTTGTGGCTAGCACGTGCCCCTGGCTGGCCTTGTGTCTGATGCCCAATAGGCATTGAGCAAATCTTTTTGAGTTTTATCACAGCAGAAATTCTGGCATCAAGTGGGAGAGCTGGATGAAATTCTTTGTGAAGTCCTCTCTAACCTCAGGCTTCTATATTGAGTTTGCTTACATGAGAAGGTGAAATTTTCTTTTGGGGTCAAAATCCACAGATACCACCTGGGACCTAGTGTTACTTGTTTCTCCGGGGGCCAGGGGAGTATTTCCACACAGAACCCGCTCTCCGTCTGTCACATGCTTTTTTAATTTGGTTTACATGTATAGATCTATTTACTTTTGCCGTCCACATGAGTACTGCTTTTTCAATAATTCATAGAAATGTCGCACAAAATTAATCTACAATGAGAACTCGAACTTGACTAAAGCCAGAGCCTTGCTTGTAAATGTCTTTGTTACTGTGCCCATATCCGTTAGACCTCTTTTCAATCTTTCTTATGTTCTGAATTCTCCTTTAAGAAGAGCCAGTTTGAGGAAATTATTAATCTCTGACAGTTGTGTAGATATAATTAAAGATATATGAATTTAAAAATACCTTCTATCTCAAATTACTTCCTAAAAGAGCAGGGAGGGTGAGAGAGAGTTCTATTTAAAATGTCAGATACAGACACATTAGGCCGGGTAGTCAAAGCACTGTATGTCTGTCACTCATGAAAACTGACAATTAGGTCCATAAATAGATTTTACAGGCTTCCACACAAGAACGCACATCCTGCACGTCTCAGCCGCATAAAGATGAGGAGCTCAGATGGCAGCCGCTGACTCATGGGAAAGGAGTAGGGATTGGGAGGTGGTGAATGAGACATTCAGAGCAAATTCAGTGTACCTAGGGGTTGGGTGTGAGGCTCATGGGTGGAGGGGAACCCATTGATAGAGGAGAGGGCATGGCATCCCGTCCTGGCTTACCACACAGCATCCGCATTGATTCTGGCCAGCCTCCTCATCTCCCTAGGTGTGGGTCTGTTTCTCCATCTGTAAAATGAAATCACTAACAGCAGTTTCAGCTATTTCCACTTCTAAGGGTTGCCAGGAGGATCAAATGAGGCTAGAGTAAAACTTGGAAACTAAGCAAGACCATGCATATGTAAGTCGTTGATTTGTTTTTTACAAAGATTACTATTGTTGCTGATATTAACAGCTGAGGTATTGATATATACACCAGGAAGGGATAGGATTGATTATCAGAAAGCACGTGAAGACCAAAATATCAGGGAATCAAAGAGAAGTGCCAAGGAGTAAAACTGAACTTGTCGTCACTCACCTTTGACAGCAGGAAATTAAGCCACGTTAGAGAGTGAGAGCCTGGGAAGGAGGGAGACAGAGTCCGGAGAACAGCATCTAGGTTCTGTTCTCACTCTCTAGATATTCGACCTTGGACCCTCAGTCTTCCTTCCAGAAAATAGGGCACTTGATTTTATAATTACCTTCTCCGCAGGACTGATGTGAAATCAGAAGAAATCCCAGATGTGCACTAGAAATTGTAATGCCAGCATGATGGTTATGATTGAAAATATGATCATGATCAGATTGGAGAGGGGTCAGAGGCAAGTCAGATACCTATCCTCCAGCCTGTCATTCATTCATTCACTGATCTCATTCAATAATTATATGTTTAAGTTACTTATATTTTTATATTTTCCTTTATTATTTGTCTTTCATTGACGGAATGAGGTTCCACAGAGGCAGGACATTTTTTATGTTTTGTCCATGAACGTGTCCCAGGTGCCTAGAAGAATTCCCAGCATCTAGTAGGTCAACAATAGATACTTAGTGAATTAAGTCTATTATATTTTAGGCATCATGATGAGAGCAGGTACTGGAGAACAGGAAAGAGGAAGAGAGACTTTGTCCTGCAAAGAGTTTATGGTTTGGTTGTGAGGCTAGGGGAGAGATATATGCACAGATGGACCTATAGCAAAATGCTGTAGTGCAACATGATATATACAGAAGATTATATAGCTGTATTCCTCCAGGCCAGACTCTGGAGAGATAAGGAGCTCTCAGGGAGCCAATATTCCTGATATTTACAATTTTCCCCTTGTGGTGTAGAGCAAAGTGTATGGGATTCAAATGAGGCACACCTAAATTTAAATCCAGGCTCTGCCATCAAACAGTTGTGATCTTGAGTCACCTAACCACTCTGAGTCCCATTTTCTTCTTTTGAAAAACATTACAAGGATATTATGCAACAACAAATACAATGGAAACAGTGGTACAAAAGCTGGCTCTCAGTGAACGGCACCCAGTATACCACCATTCCTTGGCTTTTCTCTCCAACCCTGAAAGAAATGGCAGCTTTTACAGGTGCTTTGCATTTGAGATGTAATTTTTCTCTTAGTCTCTCATAGCACTCAAGCGGTCTAGCTTCTTACTACTACTGTTGTGGCTGCTACCACTGCTGCTGCTTCTCCTGACACCACGATCATCACTGCCACTACTGCCACCACTATTGCCACCATTACCACCACCGTCACCACTGCCACCATCGCTCTACACCTCTGCATTTACTCAGTTACTGCTTTTACCAGTATTACCACCACTATTGCCATTACTACCTGTCATCACTGCTCTGACCAGCTACCATCAATGCATACTCACTAGTACAGGTTTTTCCCAATGCATTTTATATATTTAATCTTTTTTTTTCTTTTGGAACCACATTTATTTTATTTTATTATTCTTTTATATTAGTTTTAGGTATACAGTACAGTGGCTAGACATTTCTGTAATTTACCAAGTGATCCCCTAGTTACTCTAGCATACCCCTGACACAATACATAGCCATTACAATAATGTGGACTCTATACCCTCTGCAGTACTCTACATCCCATGACTATTTTGTAACTACTGATTTGTACTTCTTCCTCCCTTCACCTCATGTAATCTTCACACCAACTCAGTGACAAAAGTGGTATCTTCTTCTATTTATGAAAGATAGGCTACAAGGGGTTTGCTAATTTGCACAGGTCACACTGCTCTTAAGGGACGGGGGCCCACAAGAGACATTCCTATTCTGTGAGCTCCTTCAGGGAAATGAAGGCCTCTTAACACCTGACACAAGCCTGGCACACGTGCGGAGCTCATGAAATATTTACTACCTGAACAGTGACACCATGCTGAAGTCCAGTGTGTTCTGGGACGCCTGGGAGATGGGCTTGTACTGGTGCTCTTGGAACATGGGACCCATATTTCCAGGATAGGAGAGCACTTCCCAAGGTCCTTCTCTCTTAGACCTGCTGGGAGCACAGATGTGAGGACTGTGTGCTCCTGCCTGTTGCACCCAGAGGAAGAGGCTCAGGCATGCTCTTGGTCACACTGCACATTATGGCTGGCTACCTGACAGAAGGGAAGCATAGCCCCAGTGGTCAGACTGGATGCAAATGAGTCTCTTAGAGATGCAAATGACTTTCCTACAAAGAGCTCTGGGTAATTGCTGAAAGGATCTGTGACTAAAACCACTGACTACTGAAAAAAAGAAGAAAGAATTCCTTTGGGGACTTGCCAGCTAATTAGTAATGCCAGTCCTGCTTGGTGGCTAGCCTGAAAATGGGGGCAGACCTGTGGGTTTGGGGTTCAGTCTTTATCCTTGTGGGCATCTCTGGGAAGAAGCACCAAGGGCAGGAGCCCAGGCCCTGAGGTTTCCTATCACACACTAAGGGAAACAAAACGTCTGGGACTATTTTGCCTAATGATTGTATCTGATGTGATTCCAGTCCAACAGGCCTAGTTCACATGTGGCTTCTGCCACATAAAGCTGTGTGACCTTGGGTAATTTGTTTTCTCTGAGCCTCGGTTTTCTCATTGGTGCCATGGGAATTATAATGCTCAGTGACAAGAGTGGTTGAGTATTAACAGATACATGCTGCCTGGTATGTTGAATAGCTTCTCAGCCCTGCCAAGTACATCTTTTCCTTCCCTCTCTGACATTCATTCCTAGATTCCATCTGTTTTGACAGTCACCTCCTCTGTTGACTGGCTGGAAACCACCCCCACTCTCCCCCAAATCCTCTTCTCTCACTCCCCCACCAGTAACTTCCTTGAGGACGGTGGCTGTGCCTCTTATTTCCATTTGCCCAATGCAGGTACTGGCTAGATGAATGATCAATAACGAATCAATGGGTAACTATCGATGGATGGGTAACTATCCCTGTCACTTCCATACATAAGAGCAACAATGATATTTCCAAATAACACTTCAGTTTGGAAAAGTTCCATTATTATCATTTTACAGGTAAGAGAGATGAAGTTTACTGATGTTGGAGTGACTCTCCCAAGGTCACCCTGATGGTATGTGGCATGTCTGACACTTCACTAGTCAGCAAGAGTGCATTGAGCATTTGCAATATGCCCGCTGAGCTAGGTCATGCCTTTGTTATTTTTTTCCTTTCTTTATAGCTTCCCATGGGGAGCAGGATTCTTGCTAGGACCAACACTTAAATGAACAATTCCAACTGCTTGGGATATACCAAAATACATATGGATCACTACCTTCATGGAGCTTACATTTAGTCAGTCAGAGCAGAGAGCAGAGATAAACTATATTTCTTAAGTAAATTATTGAGAATGTTAAAAGATGACCTTTGATATTTAAAAAAATAATAAAAGAAAAGAAAAGGAAAGGGCTTAGGGACCTCTGAAAGGTCCCTTTGCCTCTATCATCTTTTGTTATAAAACAGTTATTATTTAGTCATTGAGTGTGTCCCAATTCATACATTGAGGAAATGTATGCCAGATAATAAGGAGATACACGTCAAGGTGTGAAGAATTAAATCTAGGTTGATGGTGTTTCTTACAAAGGCTGGGGTGGTGGCACAGGGGGCTGCAGCAAGCTACCAGAGGGCCAGAGTTGCCAGTGTGTATGAACACACTAGGGGGTAGGTGTACTAATCATAAACATAGCTAACAGTTATTGAGTGTTTACTATACACCAGACACTGATCCAAGTTTCTTATACACAATAACTCATTTAACCCTCACAACAACACTATTTGATAGCCGTTATAATGAGCCCCATTCCATGGAGGGAGAAGTTGTAGCACAGAAAGGTTAATAACTTCCCCATGATCAAACAGAAGGAGATGGCCAAGCTAGAATGTGAACCCAGGCTGACCGTCTCTAGAATAAGCTGCTTTATCTATACTACCATGCTGAGGAGGAGAAACCAGCTTCCTCTAACTAACAGAGCTGTCATAGTATAGACTAAAAAATTCCCAGTCCTACTGATGTAGGCTGAGGAGTGATGAGGGCAGAAATACAGTGAAATAACTCTGAGTGTGAGAAAACTAAGAGCAGGGAACACCTCGAACCTGCTTTTGGACTTTAGGTGAGTCCCCTGACTCCTCTGTACCTCGTCTCTCTTATCTGAACCATGGTGATAGAGGAGATTGGGTGTCCTGTGCTCTGTAGCCCCAGGATCTGTGAGATTTATGTCATTTCAATGACTTAACAGTCAGTGTAATTCTTAGGAGCTAAGGTCCCAAGATTTGAATTCAAACTGATTTAAGCTTGAATTATGGCTCTACATTTTACTGCTTGGATGGAGGGGCATGAAGGGGGATGTGGTTTGAATAGTAGCTTAAGTTGTGCCAACTGAACCTCAGTTTCATCATCTGTTAAATAGGTATGCCAACAGATCCTCCTTCGAAAGGGTTATAATGAAGACTAAATTAGATTTGGTATGCAATAAACATCCAGGTCATGGCATTTATAATATTGTGGGGACACTGTGGCTCACTCACCCTAAAATATGATCCCCTTGAAGGAAGGCAGAGATGGCTTCATCCTCTTCTCTGTCTCTAGGCACTGAGCCCAAGACCTGGCATGATGAATGTTTATGGTTGAAAGAATGAAGCCTTTGCATAGTTGAGTCTGTCCTCATGGCAGAGGTCAGCAAGGCTGCTTCTCGGCCAGGTTCTCTGTGCATCTGGGATTCATTATTGCATATATCGTGGAGTTCTGAAAGTCTTTAAAGATGCTTTCTGTCTTGAACTAACAATCAATGTCAAATTTTGAGGTTTACAAACTTGTCTTAAAAAAATCACCTTGTACCTTTCTTCCTCAGTACATTAGCAAAAAAGAAATGGAGGACAATGTTTAAAAAATGGGGAAAGTTGTGAAGTTCCTCTAAAATAGTGCTTGATGTCCTGGTCTATTTTTAATTGTTCAGTTCCTACAGCAATGTCACAGAAACCCAGAAATTATTGGCAGCAGTTGGCAGAAGGAAGAGTTCAACTTAAAATTGGTTAATATTCTGTTTATTACTTCTTATGCTCTAG
>PVKZ01000444.1:669722-831930 GCA_004027375.1 Macroglossus sobrinus
GTGTGTAGAACTTTCTAGTGAAGGTAAGATGGATGAATTCCTGTCACAGAGTCCTAATAGTTGCCTGATTTGAGCAACTTACGCTGTACTTGATACCTAAATGCATGTTCTGCATTCAGTATTATTTTATGAGTGGGTGTATGGGCTTTCTGTTGATGTTAGTGTAATTACTACTCTCATAGATCCTCGACTTTGCTTATTTTAAGATAAGTACAGATGAAGCGAAGCAGAATGTTGGACAACCCTGGAAAAGGCATTCGAAGGACTTGGGGTATAGGGGAAGAAGCCCCTGATGCTCTGATTTGGTTCATGCAAAAGCATAAAGATATCTCATTCACTATACTACCCCACTACTTCCCTGCCTGCACCAAGGGCTTTCTAAAACACCCGCTGAGAGCAAGAGGCTGTGTTTAATTTTGTGCATGTGGAGGGAGCAGGGCTCTGGGGCTGGGTCACTTGGGTAACACTTCCCACATGACTTTATCAATGGGTGGGCCACGAAAACTTATCCTCTGTGTTTTTACACCCCACTCCCAACTGCCCAACCTGCCTAAGTGTTAGTTTTTCAAAGCCCAAGAAGTTTCAAAGGCCTGAACCCAACACAGGGGCCTTTCTTCATGCTTTGATTTTCTGCCCATTAAGTGTTTGTCAGTGAGTTCGTATTTCACCTCCTCTGCAGCCTACACATCCCAAGAGGTCCCTGGAGGTATAGGAAGTTAATTGATCCTTGATTAAAAGAAGGAGAACTACTTGAGTCTGGGTCTAGAATCACCAGATGGGTGTGTGTGTGTTTGTGTGTGTGTGTGTGTAAACTTTTCGGTTCTGATTTGCAAAAAGCTTGTAATGTTCCTTTCATTATAGATAAATCTAAATTTCAAGATATTGGCTTCAGAGTTTTGGTTAAATTATGTGCTGAGCATATGTGTGATACGTGGTGAATGTTCAGTGAACAATGGCCAGTACTGTTGCCTTGACTGTTCCAAACAAAACATCTTTTTCTTCAAAGGCCATGAGTTTTAGATTGCTGAGCTTCACTGAATTTATTAATACTCAGGTGCTTCTTTTTCTCTGTTGTAAGTGACTCACTTACTTTAGAGAGCACCCAAGAGTCAGATCATTTGAACCCTATCCAGCCCTACCACTTACTTGAAGAGTGACTCTGGTAAGTCACTTTAATCCCTTGAAACTTAAAATGACTTTACGGTGTTAGTTTTTATGACTGTTTTTCCCATTAACTTGTGGGCCACCTGCAGGGTGAGACAGAAACTCCTTTATCTCAGTGGCCCTATCAGTGTCTAAAATATAATAGGCAGCCAGGTTTGTCAGACTGTAATAGTATATGTGGGGACCCTCAGCACAGCATGGACACATAATAGTTGTTTAGTGAATGTTAGCTATTATTATTGTTCTCTGTGCTATTTTTCCTTTCTTCCTTTTATTGTTTACTTATATACCTCTTCTAGCTCTGTTGCAAAATTAAAAATTGTTTTCTCATACTGGCTATTGGTTTTGTTGACTGCTTTATTGGAATCTCTATACTACACTGAATTCTCATGAATGTGCTTAGCCCCCGGCCCCCAGAAACCACCTGCTCATGTAAGGGTCAACTAATGCCTCCCATTTTCTGTGGGCCATCTATAGAGTAGTCTTTCATGCCCTCGCTATAGTCCATATATATATACACATACACATATACACACACACACACACACACACACAGACACACACACATATATATGTCAGTTCACACACTAAGAATATTTTGGTGCAACTGTTTTATGACTTTCTTACAATACCATGAGCCTCTTGAGGACAGGTACTATATGATACATTCACCTCTAGATTCCCAGTGGCAAGCACTGGGAATTTTTTTGAAATGAAATGATTAGAAACTATAGTGATTGGTAATAAAGATGGTGCCAAAGTTAGAAATAGAGATCCTGCTTTAGAGAAAAAAGTAGCCTTTTCTCTGTGTCCTGGACAGGAAAGGCATGGTGTTATGTCTCTTGAGGACTAGCTGCCCTATTGGGGAAAATATTTATGCTTTTACCATCAACTGTTGGAACCTGAGGTTACTCTCTATCTGGAACAAAGTCAAGAATTAATGGGCATCACCCTCAATCAGACCACATGTTTGTAGGGGAGACAAAAAAAAAAAAAAAAAAGGCATTGGTTTTCCAAAATGCTGCCTCCACGCCATTCAAGAACACAAACAGGATATATTCAGATCCAACTTTTTGTTTGTTTGTAGTCGTTATCCACATAATCGGAACCGGAAACCTTCCCCAAGCCTTGAACAAGAAAGGAAGAGAAAGGGTTTGTATTGCTCCCAGGTTGAGAGCAAAGGAACTGACCAAATGAATTTTATTTTCTCACCTTCTCTGTGGGACTTTTTATCCTTTTCTTTTAATATTTATTGAGTGTCCGTATTGTGTGCCAGACTTGCCAACATTACCAATGCCATTGACTTGTGTCTTCCAACTAAAGTAACATCCTGTACTAATTTTAATCGAGTGTATGTGTCTTCCTTTACTAGATTATAAGCTCCCTGAGGGCAGGGCTTATGTCATTTTCATATTCCTTGTATTTAGTGTACATAGTAAAGGCTCAATAAATATTGTTGACTAAATGAATGCATTAATACATTAACTTATTACATCATCCCAGCTATCCCAAAGCTAGATTTCATTCTTTCCATTGAACAGACAAAAAGGGGCTTTTGAAGATGTTGAAATAACTTTCTCAAGTAGAAGGGAGCAAAGTCGAGATCATTAACCTAGTTTGTCTAACTAACTCCACAACTTTTTTATATATGTTTTACTGTCCTTAGAAACATACGTTTTACAGGCCTATCATATGAATGCCATTAAAAATAGAAGCTGGGGGCCTGAGAGTGTAGCACAAATTTAAGAAACTCAAGGTCTGTTCCCTACTCGAGTTTATTAGCAACTCCTTGGCTCCTAGGCACCACAGAGGCTGCGACTGGGCTCGGACACCAAACTAAATGTTTTTATCACAATGTGTGGAACTTAAAAGCGGACTATTAATATCATACTGCTGGCTTCTCAGCTACTTTTCATAGCCAACTTGGCCAGGTTTCAAAATGTTTCGGCAATGGAATGAAGATGGTTCAGGCCCATATGATATATTTTCTCTCCTAGCCCACCACCCCTAAAAGATCAGCTGACCGCTCTTGCCATTTCTAAGCCAGAACATTTATTCACTGCCTCCCTTGCCCCCTTTACTCCATTGCAGAAACCGAGTTTCAAGACCTAATCATTACTGCCTTCCAGGGCCCCTCAGTGTTTACTTTGAGAAGGTCAAGCACAATGCTGTGGTGTGTTGCTGTTCTTTCTTTTCAAAGCACCAGTATGAATTTGATAAAGTAAATTGTTGTTCTAGCAGGAAGCAGTTAGGGGTCACAAAATAAATAGCCGTAGAATTCAAATAAATCCAAAGAATAAAACCAAATAAATCCATGTGTGTGTGCACAGTGATACATAAATACACTTTTTAGAAAGTGAGCATTTTTATTGCTGCCGGTCTGGACCAAAGTAATTGAAAAATTGTGGAGTTCATGGTACATTTTTTAAAGAGGCGGTCTGGGCCTTCAAGCAACGTGACATGAATTTAAATTCTTTTTGAAAAACATGAAAATGGAATTTTATCATTCCAACCTCTGCTCATCTTGGGATTTTTCAGCTAAATTCACATTTAGATAAACTCAATTTGCAAAGTGAAATTAGAGATTTAGGTTTTTTGGGGTGGACTAAGAGACTCTGAGCTAAATAGTCTATCTATTTTTTTCCACTTGAAGATGAGTGATATTCATACTTAAATGATGCTTTAAAATGACTTCTCAGGGTCATTGGAAAGTTCAATGCAAAAATGTGTATAAAGTGCCTTACACATCAGTAGTAATTGTTAACTATTAAACAGGTATTTTTCATGGTCTTTCCTAGTCTTAACATTCAGTGGCTCACCTTTTACTCTGTGAGGTACCTTTGGGGCTTGGTATTGAACTTATGTGGTAGGGGAGAAATAGGTCTAGTTTAAGAGAAGAGCCTGCACCAAGATAAGAGTCTCTGTGTACTGTTTTCTTATAGGATGTGTCAAGTGGGGCAGGAGACCATGAGACTGAAGAGGGGAGGTTCAGGTCTTGGAGAACTCTGTAGGTCATACTTTATCTGGTCCTGTGCAATGTGGAAACATTGAAGAGGCTTTAGGAAGGCAATGAGATGCTCACGGTCAGGAAGTAAACTGGTGGATATGGGTAAGGGGCAGTGAAGGCCAGGAGACCGATTTGGAGGCTTTTGCAGTGTCCAGGCAAGAGCTATGTGGCTTTTCAACTTTTTACTTCAGGATTATGAGGGACTTTTTCCTGGCAGGCAATTTACTTCATTTGCCATGACCTTTAAGAGAATGGCATCTGAGCTGGCTACTAATTAAACCGGCAACAGCTGCACTGGCAGATTGTCACTCTTGGATGCCCTTAGGCTCTGCTCCAGTTCTTCAGGCAACAGGGCCCATTTCAGCTTTGCTCAGTCTTCTCAATGTCTCTTTGAACAGTGAAAAGAAAAGGCTGAAAGGGCATTCATTGAGCATATACTATGTCCCAGGCACTGTGCTAGTGCTTTGTTCTCCTTTTGTCATTACCACTGCTCATTAAGCATATGGGGGAACTGAGGCCCAGGAAGATGGAGTGAGACTCAGAGGTCACACTGCTAATAAGTGGTGGATCTGGGATTAGAATTCAAGCCTTCCATGCAATATAGCCTTAGGATGAACTTCTCAAAGAGGAAATGGCTTAATAGAAGAATGTACTTGAAGATATAATGAGACATCAGTAGATTTGGGGCTGTGTTAGTAATTATTACAAATTGGACTTTAATTTTCAGCAGGATGTTATAGAGCAGTAGAAGCGCTCTTGCCTTGGCTCTTCTATTGCCTCCATCTGTGCTCCTGGCCAAGGGAGGATAATGCTGCAATCTTGGGGATGACGAAAGGAGGGAAGGGGGTGCATGGAGTGAAAGCTCTCATTATAGCCATAGATAGCTATAAATGCCTGGAATTAATATTACTGTCATTGCTATTATTTGGGGTGGTCTTTGTTTTAGGTCATTGTTTAGCCTCCTTGCACTGATGTTTTTCCTTTCTCTCTCTCCCTCCTTCTCTCTCTCTATATATATTCTCTGGTATTTACGATGGTTCCATCTTGACCAGCGAGCCTGCCCTTCCTGATTATTGAAACAAGCACCATCAAGCCTTACCACCGAGGGTTTTACTGCAATGATGACAGCATCAAGTATCCTCTGAAAACTGGTGAGACGATAAATGACGCTGTGCTCTGCGCCGTGGGGATTGTGATCGCCATCCTTGCGGTAAGTGCCCAGGCTATCATGCTGTATCTGTCTGACCTCCCCTGTGTCATATTATAGAATATCTGAGCCAACAGAGACTTGGAAGATCAATTAGAATTTCAATTGATTAACACTGTTAATATCATTACCAAGGTATTTTGAAATACTAAACACACACACACACACACACACACAGAGGAGGTCCTTAAATAATGTCATTTCGTTCAATGCCTTTCTATTTATTTATTTGTTTGTTTGTTTGTTTATTTATTTTTTTTTATGCCTACAGCACCTGGTCTTCCTACGTGGTCTCCCATCCAAGTATTAACCAGGCTCGATCCTGCTTAGCTTCCGAGATCAGACGGGATCGAGCATGTTCAGGGTAGCATGGCCGTAGACGCAGTGCTTTTTTAGTATAACTGATGAGATGCCATGGCAACTTAACTCTTTTTATATCAATTAACTTTTGCTAAAACTGGTTTTATTATGTGTTTAGCTTAAAGTTGCAGATCCTATCATGAGGACTTATGATCCTCTAAAAGTCTTATAAAAGTGTGCTAAGCACCTTTCTAAGATATTTTGCAAGTCTATGGCCATGCTACCCTGAACAAGCCCAATCCTATCTGATCTCGGAAGCTAAGCAGGGTCGGGTCTGATTAGTACTTGGATGGGAGACCACCTAAAAAGACCAAGTGCTGTAGACGTAAAAAATAAAAAACAATAAAAAGCAAGGGATTGTACACTGACAAGGTCCTTGCAATCTGTGAGTTCAACCAAGGGTCACCTCACCTAAAAAAATAAATAAATAAATAAACAAACAAACAAATACATGAATGAATAAATAAATAAATAAATAAATACTTTGCAGACATTATCCTCATAACATTTAATAAAGCCTAGATATTGTTCTTTTTCTTCTACATGTTAAGAAACTGAGGTCCACAGAGTAAAAATAATTAGCCCAAAGTCACTTGGTTAATAAGTGGTAGAGTTAGGATTTGAACCTAGTTGTCCCTTACTCAGGTCTGAGCTCTCAGCCCCTGAGGAGTGGGGAAATGCCTTGTCAGATACAGCCATTTTCTGGGTTCTTTCCAAACCATCACTGTGCTGCTGAACAGTGATAATGCCACTGGCGTTCTCTGGCATATTTAGTTCTCTCTTCCAGTGGCTATGGAGCCAAAGTGAAAATAAAATGGAATTTGCAATCCAGAGACTTCGGTTCTAAGCCAGGCCCTCCACTGATGAGCTGTACATCTTTAAGATCAAGTGTGACCATGTTGCTTCATAGTGTTGCAATAGCAGTAAGAGATTATGAATATTGAAATACTTTGCAAACTCTTAACTGCTGAGCAGGTTACTCATATGCAGGTGTAAAGTCCAGACTTACATCCAGGTTTTCTCTTAGAGCAGTAGTCCCCAGACCCTGGGCCATGGACCGGTCCACATACTGGTCCATGGCCTGTTAGAAATTGGGCCACACAGCAGGAGGCAAACAGTGGGCAAGTGAGCAAATCTTCATCTGTATTTGCAGCTACTCCCCAGTGCTAGCATCATCACCTCAGCTCCACCTCTAATCATCAGGCATTAGATCCTCATAGGAGCTCTAGTCCTTGGTGCCAAAAAGATTGAGGACCTCTGCCTTAGAGGAGAGAATTCTTGTGGAGGATGCAAAAATGTGCCACAGGCCTGGACAAGGTCTACAATTATGTTGAGCAATGGCAGCTTCATGGAAATGGGGGTATGGCCTACTTTGGAAGGTCACTCACTGCCCTGTTTAAGACTTGTCCATTTGGGGCAGAGGAGGAAGAGAGTAGTCTATGATAATTATAATTATTATAATTTGTGAGTCATACGTTTATCACAGCTGTCCATTTCACACCTCCAGTATTTTCTAAGGTTGTTCTTTGCTCCTAAACCCCAGCTATGTGGAAGAAAGGCATAGATATCATGTCCACCAAGATCATAAATTCTGTCTCACAGATCTTTGAGTCATCTGTGTTTTAGCCATGACCTGGAAGCTTATCGTTGGCCTATATTAGCAAAACAAGAAGGAAGTTAATACGAAGAACATTACATGTGAAACAAGTGCTATTATCCTCATTATACAAATGGAAAATCAGAATCTCAAAGGGGTTAAAAGATATGCTCAAAGTCTACAACTAGTGAAAGTTGGGGTTCAAACCTACACCTGGTTTATTTCAAATCCTTCTTTCCATCTTGCAGAGTCAATTTTGGAATGGAGGTTGGCTATTCCAAATGAACTGCTTGAGGGGATGGGCAATTAGCTAATCTTGCTTACTCTGGATCAAATGTAAGCTGCTGATGGTACATGAACCACATTTCATAAAGTTTTCTTTTTATTTTCTTACTCTGGGGATTGGTTGTAAACTTTGAGACCACTCTTTGTTTTTTAATAACATCATAAACCAGGCACACAATCAACAGTTTGAAATTGGGGAGGTGGGGAGGGAGACTAGTAGAATTCTTTCCAAACTTTAAAAGAAAAACAGTCCATTTGGAAACTGGTAGTTTCTTAAAAATGGAATAAAGATCTTTGTGTTCAGAAACTGAGAAATATAAAATCTGATTTTACTATTTGCTTCAAACTGAGTGTGGGGTTGAGTTCTCTAAGAAGGGCTTTTCCTGGAAAATATGTTCACAACAGAAGAGAAATTGTACAGTGTCTTGTACTTAAGGTTTGAACAGGTGTTTTGGACACCTGGGGGATCAGTTAATTGAATGCTTTTTAAAAGCCAACTGTAACCTGGGAGTGGCTAAGATAAGAATAGCACCAGGATGGAGATGTGCAGTGCTCTTTGCTCCACTTACATGCAGTTATTACTAGCTTGCCTACTGGGCTGCTCTCAGACAAAGTGCAATGGAAAGAGACTCTTTGGAGGCCTTGTCACCAACTGCCTGTGAATTGGGCAAATCACTGGTTTCTCAAACCCTCATTTTCCTCATCTGTAAAATGAGAGCAGTGTTTGAATTCACTCACAACGATTGCCTTCTGAATCAAATGCTGTTGTTATGGGATCATACTTCATAGCAGTGGGCTAGATGAACTCAAGGTGCTAAAGTCGTTTCTTCAGGATCCATGATTTTCTTCTGTTCTTCCTTCCTCAAGCAAAATGCCTGGTCAGCAGCTCTGTCTGCTAAGACCCTTACCTTCTGCCTTATGAATGCTAGCATTTCTTTGAAAAATCTGCTTTTACATGCTTAATCATGTGCTTGCCTGTCTCCTCATGTCATGTTGATGGTTTAATTAAAATGCTCCCTGACCTCCCAGGTTTCCTTGAAATAGTTGTGTGCTGTGGTCTTGGTTATAGGATGAGTAACAGCGTTGCTTCCCCCATCCCATGAAATATTAATAAAAAAGGTTGGATAATACTTCCCTATAGTACTGAAAAGACCAGGCAAGCAAATACTGCAGTAATTATCTTTTGTTAGGTGCTGTTGTGTGCCATAGAAACCAGTGGATCATGTTCAAACATTTTACCTTCACAGAAACCCAGGAGCTAGGTATTTTTGTGGTCCTTAGTTTAGGATGTAGCTCTGGTTCATATCTGAGCTCCTCAGCTGTGGAATGTATAGCAAGTTAATTAATCGTACTGAGCCTCAGTAGGCTCATCTGTTAAATGGAGATAATATGTCTATTTATTAAGATTTTCAGAATTAAGTGAGCTAATGTATATAAAGTAACTCAGTGTCGAGCACCTACATTATACTCAATAAATGTTAACTGTTTTTATTATAAATGAGTAGACAGATTGAAAAAATGGTGAAGTGACTTAGCCAAGACCCTACATCTGGTAAAAATAGAATCAGGAAAGGAACTCCAGTCTTTGGATTTATAGCTTCTCCTCCTTCCTTGTAGTTAATGAATTCGAACCCAGGTCTCATGACTGTCATTCCCGTGCTCTTTGCTAGAGAACCTTTACCCCCTGACCCAGCTGCCCTTGCATTTCAGCTGGAGGCAAATGTAAGATGTAGGCTCCTAATTGAGATACACTTGCTCATTTACCTGCCATTAAGTACTAGAGTCCTCATGGAAAAAAGTCAAAGCAAAGACCTCAGAGGAAAAGTGAATCATTCACTTTAGTAGATTCATTTCTGGAAAAGCAATGCAGCTTAAATTAAACAACAACAACAAGCTTCCCACTTTCCCATTATGACTGGTCATTGAGCCTGGCTGGCTCCATCCAGAATCTGCTTCTGATCAGAGGGCGTGAGTGACAGTAGGGGAGGGTACAGGAGGGACTCAGAGCTGGAAATCTAATCATCCCCGCTATGTGTTTCCCGCGCCTTCTCTGCCGAATGTCAGGTTTGTTTAAAACAAGAGAAGCCTTGACTAATTGGATGCCCTTGCTTCAGTCTGAATATTCCCACAACAAAGGAATGAAGTGCTGGTGGTGGAGTTTAGTGGTGTAGATCATCAGAAGTTATAGAGAAAGCAGACACCTTTCTATGGCAGGAGATAGGGAAAAATCTAGTCATGTTGACCTCTTTTTCAGATGTATCTCAGATTCTGGAATTATAGCAGAACAGGAATTTCTTCCAAATCCACAACGCAGTGGTTCCTCCCTGCCTTGTAAAGGCTTAATGACTCTAGCAGTAGTGAGATTAGGAGCAAATAGTAAAATATCATCTCCTATCTAGCCTGCCCTCATTTTGCCTTACACTACGCTGTGAAGAATATCATGGGCAAAGATTTTAATAAGGCAAAAATGCGCAGTATTCATTTTAAATAAATATGGGATCAGTGCTTGCCTTGGTCAAGCCCTGAAAGGGATTTTTATAGATTCTTAATATCTAAGAGTTAATGGGTGGGTGAGTTATGGATGAATCCCTTTTGCCCTTCAGCCATAAAAATGCTGCTTTTCCTCTCGGATCCCATTGAATCTAATCCTCTGTAATACTGTAATATTCTTAACTGGAGGAAAAAAAACTCAGATTTTGGCATCACCTAAACTTAGGTTCATGCCCAACTTCTGTGCTTATTCATTCTGTTACTTGTCTTTAAACCTCATGCAAAGCCACTGGATCCCTTGAAAAAGAGCTATACTGTCCTTTCCTATAAACTGATGACAATCGTTCACCAACTCCATGGACTTGTTTTGGGGATCAAATCAAGTGAAATTATGTGTGACATCAGTAAGAATCATCATTTTCATTTCTGTAGCATTGTATAGTTTGCAAAGTGGCCTTAATGTGTACATTATCTTATTTGCCACAGGTACTCATCCTTGGAGGTTGGTTGTTACAGCTAGGGCAACTGGGGCTCAGCGATAGTAAATGAATTCTCATGACTAAATAGTGGCAGGGCTAGACCAGGCATCCTCTGATTCTAAGCACAAGGCCTTTTTTTTTTTTCCTTTTTGGTAACGACACCATGGCTGCCTCCTAAAGCCCACCTACCTTCCAGAATTATTTATCAAACACCCATGATATAGCAGGTGCTGGGGACACAGTGATGAACCTCAGCCTGAATAGCTGCATGTTGTCTCTCATCACTAAACTGCCATAAGCTGCCCATCTCAAGAAGACAAATAGCACCTTAAATACAGATTTCCTTGTATTGTGATTTGTGTTCAGTCGTGTGTTCCCAGCTAGGTAATACGTTCCTAAGCAGAGAGTAGGCCTTTTCCTCTTGCACATGGTAGGTATCAGATAAACAAGCAGACATATTCTTCAGTAAACATTCCTTGGCCGCCTCCTCCCCCACCTTGCAAACATCCCAGAGATCCCTGGGCCCACCTCTGTCTTTGCTGTTACTGTGCTGAAGTGTCATATCTGTTTATTTATCTATATCCTGCTTACTTTGTTAACTACATCAGAGTAGGGATCATTCTGATTTGATTTTGTACTGCTAGTGCAAGTCATAGATTTTGGTGCTCAATATATATTTATAAAAATCACAGAGGAGTCCATACATTTTGAGCAGAAAATCAAAAGCATTAGGCCAAAAGATGTCAGAGGCTGTATGGAACTGAGAAAATTTTTTCTTATTTGCTTTCCTAAAATCTTAAATACAGTTGGTCCATGATGCACATGGGAACATACTCTGTACCACATGAAAATTTCTTGCTGGAGAGACAAGAAGAAGAGCAATGAGAATCTAATACCTCTAAGACGTGTTTATTCAGGATCAGGCTTCAGTTTGCCTACATCTGGACTTCATTACTTCCTCCCCATCCCCCATCTTCCTTTATCTGAGAAAGCACTGCCAAGAAAGCAAGGTTCCCCAGGACTGCCTCCTCATTAAAGGTTAGTCAGGTTTTCAGCTCTGAAAAAAGTGAAGTCGTGCTGGCCCAGCGGTGCCTTAGTGGAGGACTCAATCCCCCAGTTTACAATCCACTACATCTTTGCAATTACCAGGACCACCAACAGAGAGTGGCCACATTAATCCTTCAACTGTGTCATCCCCTGATCACATGGCTGCAGAGTTCTTCTAAGACCTCCTTATCCCTGGAGAGATGGTGGGAGGGGGCATCTCTCTTTGCAATTTAACAAATCACAGGCATGAGATTAGGATTTACTGTAATCTGTTCCCTTTCTCCACCATCCCCACTCTCGCCCTGGAAGAAGTGAGAGCTATAGCAATTCTTCATAAGTTACATAGAGCTCTGATGGGTTAATGACTGTTTGAATAATGTATCTAATATGAAAGTGACAATATCTCCATTTTAAATGATAATGCTTAGGAGATTGAGAAAACTGTTCATGTAAGTCAGTGTGTGTTAGGGGATGGGGTAAAGAGTCAGATAACATTTGTGAGCTATCTAATGGGCCGGAAACTAAGATGCCTTATCTTAAATCCTCTTCAACAGCCTCATGAGATAGGTATTATTTACTCCATTTACAATGAGGGTGGGAGGGTACTGAGACTTAGTGGTACTGACAGACTGGTGTGAGATAACTTTGCTTAGTGAATGGGGGAGCAGAAATTAATTAAAACTTAGGTCTGTCTGGTTTTAAAGCTCAGCAATTGATCTGAAGGCCCACTCAGTGCAGAGTGCTCTTTAATGAGCTATCAAAGCTTTCAGTTCCTGGGCTTGGAGAGCTCAGTGTATGGAGGAAGACAAAACATCTAGACCACTGGGCAGGTGACCACCTAGGATTGATGATGTGCAGTAGTGTTTTGCATAAAGACCTTTATGTAGGAGCGATAACCTGCTGTAGATAGATGCTTGGTGAGACCTCCGTGATAACAAAACAGGCGAGTTTTCTTGGCCTAGAAGCTAATGTATAAGACACAGATACTACCTTTGGAGCTTATAGTCTAAAACAGAAGTCCCCAAACTTTTTGGCCCTAGGGACCTATGCTTCTAGGTATGAGAATCTAATACCTGATGATCTGAGGTGGAGTTGAGGTGGTGATGCTATCACTAGGGAGTGGCTTCAAAGACAGATGAAGCTTGGCTCACTCACCTGCTGTTCACCTACTGCTGTGTGGCCATGGGGTTGGGGACCCCTGATCTAAAGAGGAAGCTGGACAAGTATAAGACTGACTATACTGTTAGATGCTTAAGGAGACTAAAGAATAGGATGGAGAATAAGAAGGGAGTCAGGGCAGTGCAGGGTGGTGGGCCCTAGAGAGATAAGAGCTTCAAAGACAAAACAGGTCAAATGCTATAGATGGCCTGAGGGATGAATACAGTGTTAAGGGAGTTCAGAAGAAGGTCAGTGAAGTTATTTTCATTGGGAAAGACTTTATCATCATCATCATTCATTGAATACTTTACCCTTTCAGTTATCACAACAGCTCTTGAGCTGTTGTTGGTGCTGTAAATACCCCCCTTCTTACACATAAGAGTTCTCAAGCTCAGTTGTGCAAGACCCACAAATAAAAGAGCCAAAAACTCTAACCTTGTACACTAGTTGGTAGCTGAGCTCTACTTTGAAGGATGAATGGGACTTTCATCAGAGATGCTGACATTCCAGGCAGAGGAGATTGCCTCAACAATAGTAGAGACTAGAATAATAGTGTGTTTTCAGATCTGCTTGGCTGGAGAAATAGATTATAAAGGAGTTGACAAAGATAAAGTAAGAAAAGATTATAGCAAGATTGTGAAATTTCTTAAATGCTGAGTTTTTCCTCCAATTAATTGGCTGGTGATGGATGAAAGTGGTTTAAGTATCTTGGTCAATTTTCCAGTCAAGGTAAGGATGAGGCCTGAACCACAGTGGTGGCAATGCAAGGGGAAGAGAGAGAAAAAGATGGATGTGAGATGCCTTGCAAACGCAGTATGAACGGAATTTGATGACAGTGGGATAAGGGAGAGGGAGGAGTCTATAATTTCAAGTTTTTGAAGTTGTATGTTTGATGACACCTGAGCTGAAATGGAAGAAAAGTGAGGTTTGGGGCAAAAGTTGGAATGAGTGGAATGGTTAGGTTGACAAGCTATAACATCTATTTGATAACCAGTTGGGAGATGAGATTTGACTGACGATTGGAATAGGGCTGCTGGGGTAAGATGTAAGCTGAAACTAGAGAGAGGGAGAGATGACTTCCCTTTAGGAGGTCATTTTGCAGGGATAGTAATTGAAACTATTGAAGCAGCTTCAATCACAGCAGGCAGGCTGTGATACAACCCTAGAAAAGACCCACATTTATCTGGCAGAACCCAGAAGTGGAGCCACTGGAAGGAGAAAGTGTTTGAGAAGTAGGAAGAAAAGCATGGTGGTGCTATATTAAGGAAACTTAAGAAATGCAATGTCAAAAAGGAATAAAAGATGGGCAATGGCAATGTTATAAAAAGAACAGTCAGGAGACTCTTGCATGTATAGGCAGAGCTAGTCATCTAGGACACCCATAGCTTTGAGTCCCTGAATTTTGGGAATAGAATGATGGTTCATGCTTCAGACTGCCTTCTTCATAAAGCTGCTGGTGTGTATAGGGCAGCTACTGCTGATTTCAACCATGAAGAGCTTCCGTGGCCTCTCTCTGGCCTTTTTGCTGTCAATATCTAGTTATTGAAGTTTTGACTTAACCAGAAAGCCCAGAAACTCCAATCGTGGCCTTGGACAAATTCATGTCCTCATTGCCTTCTGTGAGGCACTAATCTCTGCTACAAGGCTGAAGACAACCAAACGAGAGAAGAATTGAAAATTAAACTTTTCATCAGTGATTTGTAGTCACTAAAGACACTGCATTTTATTATAGTAGATGGAGCATTCAGCTTCAGAGACAATACAGCTACACTTTTGTCTTCTTCCTTAGAAGCAGGACTTAGACACATTACATGTTTCCTTTCACTTGGGACTGAGAAATATGCTGAGAAGAGCAATTCTTCCTTCATTAAACATTTGTTGACTGAATCACTTCTGAACTGAAAGAAGTTCATTAATTCCCATAATTGAGATGTGAAAGAACAGCTCGGTGCTTTATGGCAAGAACTGGAATGAAGAGATCCAGGCTGCAGCAACAGCCCTGCCACTGCCATATTTCTGACCAAGGGTGATTCATGGACCTCTCTGGCCTTTGCCATACTTATTTATAGTGTTTATAATAATTTAGTAATTCACAGATTGTTGAGAGAAGCAAATAACACAGTAGATATGCAAATGTGTTGTACCATGCAAATATTACTATTCAAGCAGATCAGATTATAGGGATATTGGTCCTTCAGATTCAGCAGGGGAAGAACCTAAGTTCTCAGTCTCTAAAAAGAGGGATCATTGAGATACTATGTGCAAAATCTTACGTTTCTTGAGATAACTTGTAAATAGAGTAGAATGTTCATAAATAACACAAACAGCACAGTACAATTGCCCTTTCTGCCTTGGGTTTAGTTTTCTCTTTGACTTTGTTTCCCTGAAAAAGACATCGTAGATAAAATGGTCAAAGCCAATGTTGTCTGTATGCATGTTTTCTGATTGTACCCTGGAGAAATGGTACTAGTTCTAAACTTTAGCTTGGAGGGTTCTCTTCTAAGGAGCTCTTGGAAGTATCTTAGAAAAGATATTCTCTGCAAGAATCTGTTATTTTTTTTGTCTCTCCTTCTCCAATGGAAGAAGAAAATTTACTTTTGGAGGGCTTCTTTGCTAGACGTTGGGCATTCAACATATCTTGAATCCCTTGGCAATCCCGCCAGGTAGATATTATAGATCTTCTTTTATAGACCAAGAGACCTAAACCTAGAGAGGCAAAGTCACTTGCCGAAGGTAAGAGATGAGATTCAGATCAAGGTTTTTCTGGCTCCAAAGTCAGTGCTTCTTTCATCACTCTATGTTCTCTCCTTTCCAAATGTCTATCTTAATGTTTCTCCAAATTTCCTCTCTAGAACAGTTGAATATTTGTGACTATGTGGGTAGTTGAGCTCTTTCACCAGAAAAGACAGAAAGAGTGGCCGTCTTAGAGTTGGAGACAACTCCCCAAACCACAGCCATTCTCAGGCAAGGACTGATCCCTTTCTGTCCCTTCGCAGCTTAATTGCAATGCTTTCCCCGTTTATTAGTTTCCAGATTCAGTGCCAAGTGCTTTAAAAGGTAGGTAGGAGAGAGTTCCCTTCTGCTGGCCTGGCAGCCCGCCATCCCCCCCACCCAGAATCTGTTGCTTGCTGTTTCAGAAAGGGATCAACATTGAAGGCATTTTTCTCAGCAGTGAAATTTACATATCACAATCTTGCTGACTGAAGCAAAAATGAGGGCTCCAGAGGCAGGAGTCTGGGGGTGGGGACAGAGCCTTTGTAGGAGGAGATGGAGGGGGAGGGAAGAGCTTATTTTATTACCCAGGAATAAAAACATTGTGAGTAATGAATAAAGTCCGAAAGCAGTAAATCTGGGACTCCAGAGTTAGGTGTGTAATATGTCAGAGAACAATTTAAGCCTTCGCCTCTTCTGCAGAGGTGAGGTATGCAGGCCGTCATTCACAGCCCGAATTTCATTAAATGGTCTTTTAAGGGCTAGGATTACAAGAAGCCAAGTCCGGCTGGTTCATAATGATGATTTATGGCTGTATTGTCGACTCCCCGACCCTTCTGTACAAGGGGATGGAGAAAAAATACATAATTTGTTGCTCATTAACTCCAGGATCTGTCAGGGCCAGCCCAGGAGCCATGTGGTCCTGGAGTCATGTGTTTGCTAAATGGCTGCAGCCTGGCCCAGTGCTTGAAAATGCACACTTGCTATACCACAGTGGAAACTGTTTTTAATAACAATAGAATTAATCAAACGCTCTCAATGTACTCTGCTATGAGTCATTAAACTTGAGAGTCAGAATATCAAGTCATTGAACTTGAGAGTCAGAATATCTGGGCTCTGCTCTTATCTCTGTCACTTACTAGCTGCAAATCTTTCAGATAAGTCACACTCTCTCAGAGCCTTGGTATCACCATCTGTAGAATGGGTGTATCTTCTCCATGAAGTTGTGTATTAAATGAAACTGTAAAGTGCAAAAGAAATGTGAATGATTGCTGTTATGATTAGCATTGTTATTAGGAATATGAGGTGCCATAAAATGTTCTCTGTACCCTTTTATATTCTCATGAGAGAAGAGGAAACACTTTAATTAGCAGTTTACTGTTTGTAAGATTGTGGCACAGAAAATTGAAAATTTAGAGTGAAGAGATGTTAGAGCTGAAAGAGATCCTTAAGTTGTAATCAAACCCTTTTTCTCTAAGCTGACTGAAGCAGAAAGGGAATTCACCTGAGGTTAGTCAGTAAATTCACATAAGAGATACTAATTTGCAGTGGAAACTCACATGTTCTTTCTCAGCATCAAACAGGAAATCACCCTCAAGCCAAGCCAATCTAGAAACAGTGTCTTAATTTGTAGCAGTTGTATGGTTCAGGGAACTCAGGAACTGTCGATTGTGCATGGGGCCTTGGTTTCACTCCTTGCCTGTGGTGTCATATCCGAGGAAGTACCCTTTCTCTGCTACTGCTTTTTATCTTTGCTGGGTTGGGAGGCTAGTGGTGAAGGTAGCACATGAAAATTGAGAATAAATGTCGTCGCAGTTATGAGAGTAAATCACAATGACTAGCACCCTCATTTTGCAAAAAAAGAACCCCACTATCCCAAATTCGTTCAATGAATAGGGACTTGAACCCTGGCTCCCTGACTTTTAGTTTAGTGTTCTTCTCCCTACGTCTAAAGTCACGTGAGCATGACTTATAAATAAAGAGTAAGAAAGAGTTAAAGAACATGGTGGTGGTAATAAACATCTGGAACTTGTTAGCCTGGAAGGTTAAATAGGGTAAAAGTGTAAACAGGTTCAAAAGGGGAATTAGACCATGAATTGTAGGAAAGAATGCTGGGTGGGGAGTCGGAACACCTGTGTCTAATCTTTAGATATGAGTTAATTTGGACCTCAGTTTTTTCCATTTATAATGGACTCTTTCATTTCTGACTGGCTATACTTCTCAGATTTTAATCTTTGCAATGTGTTATCAAAGGACTCTTGGTAATGTTTAGAGGATATTTTCAATTTTACAATAAGGCAACAGTGAGTGCTACTGTCCTATTTCCTTTCATTTATTCAATCATTCATTCAATTGATTGTCCCCGAGCACCTCTGTGGGATCAGGTATTGGTCCTGCTCGCCCAAGGAATGGCTAAGCCAGGACTGTTGACTGTTTCTCCCTCTAATATTGTATCATACTCAATATGATTCTGGGAAACCAAAGTGTAGCACTTAGAAATATTAAGGAATTATAAACACAGAATCACTGTATAAATGTTAGCAGTGGAAGTATCTGTTCACTACTGTACCTGCTGGCCTCTGGGCCCAGCTGGCATTTCCCACCTACATAGCAGTCCTAGCCCGACTTTGAAGCCCTTGAGAACTTGGATCATACTCTAAGACTTCTCCAACTGTGAAAGAATAACAGAAGACTTTGAAAAGGAGTGCCTGGATATGTCAGTTGATTGCTTCCCTTGTGGTTGTGAACATGCTCTCTGCTCCCTGAAAGGGCAAGTATGGCTCATCATCCTGACCTGTGAGGAAGTGTGAAAGAGACTTTGTGGTGAGCAATGAGTTGAACATCACTGTCCCTGGACTGTGGTTGCAACTAGGAAGTGGCCAGGGCTGTGCTGTGGAGTTAAGACAAGGGCAGCAGACGGTGTGGTTATGCATCACCAAAGTGGAATTGGTCTTCTGCTTCATCGGCATCATAGACATTTGTCTTATAGGGGATCAGCTGACCACCCCTCCCACATTCTTAATATTAAACCAGGCAGTTTCAGTTGAAGTGCTTCCCCTCTCTGAGCCTCAACTGTATCTATCATGGTTTTCACTAAGTATATAAAAGGATTTTACAAAGTAAGTATATAAAAGCAATGCCTGGTATATAGTAGGTATTCAATAGTTGGCTCTTTTTTTTTTTTTTTTTAAGTAGTGATAAATGTCCTCTAAGCATCGAGGAGTAGACACAGTGGGATGCAGGAAGGGTATGAAAATCAAGACTCACTTGCTGTCCTTTGGGTTTGAAGGGACAGTGTAGGCAGACTTGAGGAAATTCGCAGACACTGAAAGGCATTGTATTAAAAGTTCCTTGTCCTGTAGACCAGTGTTCTTTTCATCATATCATACTTCTAAAAAGGAAGATGAAAGAATCACTCTGTGACCTAGGTCATTTCTCATTCCTTATCATATTTAAGCCAACAACTCTGCAAAGGCATGCAGCATCCTTTCATGAGGAAGGAGACTGAAGCTTGGGGGGTTAACTTATTGCTGAAGGACACCAGGTAGGTGGAAGAACTTGGGTTCAAACCCAGGACTTGATCTTGAGATATTCACTCTTTCCTACAGAAACCTCTGTTGTGGCTCAATGTTGGTACAAGGCTGAGGTCCTTTGTAGTTAAACTTTTAGAGGTTCTTTACCCTAAATCCCAGAATCTTTGGATTTATTCAGATCTTTTGATCCTGGCTACCCTTGAACTATGTCTTGTCATCTAATTTTTTTTTCTAGGTAAGTTCTTATTTGTTTCTTTTTTTCTTTATATATATATATATATATATATATATATATATATATGCACACATACATATATATGTATATATACATATACATATATATGTATATAATACATTTAATTTTATGTTTTTCCTGTTACAAAGATATTACGTGGCTATGTAGGACTTTTTCGAAAAAAGGAAATAATGATGATATTAGCCCTTTGACCTTTCCTCCCAAGCATATTTGTGTCTGTGTACTTATTAAATACAAAATTGGGATTTTCTAGATTATAGTCTGTAGTTATATGCTGAGCATTCTCTTATGTCATTAAATGTCATTTATAGCATCAATTTTAATGACATGTCTTGATTGTCTAATTCCCCTATGGGTTTTCTTTCAGATCATCACAGGAGAATTCTACCGGATCTACTACCTGAAGGAGAAGTCCCGGTCCACAATTCAGAATCCCTACGTGGCAGCGCTCTATAAGCAAGTGGGTTGTTTCCTCTTTGGCTGTGCCATCAGCCAGTCCTTCACAGACATTGCTAAAGTCTCCATAGGACGCCTGCGTCCTCATTTCTTGAGTGTCTGCAACCCTGATTTCAGCCTGATCAACTGCTCCGAGGGATATGTTCAGAACTACAAATGCAGAGGCGACGACAGCAAAGTCCAGGAAGCCAGGTGAGACATCACCTTCCATGTCCACTTTTGATGCTGGCAGTTCATTGAGCACTAACTAAGCACCTACTAGGTTTCAGTCCCATAGGTGGGTGACTATGGCATAGTCCTTATTCTTGAGGAACTCACAGTCAGCTGAGTGAGATAAATATGTAAATAAACAATTATGATATAGCATTGGTAAGCCTATTCATTCATTCATTTAGTTGTTTATTCATGCATTCATGGGTGCCTGCTAGGTTCCAGGCAATGTATCCCAAGCACCACCAAGGATGCAAAAACAAAGACGATGGTGCTGCCAATAGTCTAGGGAGAGAAGACAGGCAGACAAATGTGTGTCGGGGATGTGAATATGGCCTTTTCATGGCCCTTTCTTGCTCTTGCAGGAGGTCCTTCTTCTCTGGCCATGCCTCCTTCTCCATGTATACTATGCTGTATTTGGTGGTAAGTACTTGCCTTCTGATTCCAATAGAGTCCACCAGCATGAAGCCCCAGCTTAAATCCCTTCTGTACATAAAACCCCCAGTGTGGTTTGGGATAGATTTACTGTGAAATCATTGAAAAAGAGCTTAACTAGAAAAATTAGGTTCTATTCTGAGCTCTGCTACTGCCTTAGCAGTTGTTTTACTTTCCAAGATTTTCTCAGTTTTCAAATAAAAATAATATTTACCATAGCTGCTTGATAGGCATTGTGTACTCGTTTTGAAATTATAAAGTGATAAAGACACGTGTATAACATTGTATAGTAACAAACACTGTTTTCTAAAAATCCATTAACTCAGTTGATCCTTATAGGAACCTTATGTCATAAGTAATATTATTTCTACTATTGGAAAGGATTACTAAGTAAGTCTCTGAGAATTCAAGTGAACTGCCAAAATTTACATAGACACCAGACTGTCACTCAAATTTTAGCCTTCTAGTAAAATTCCTTGAGAAGTTCACCATGCTGGTCCTCCTTGGTTTTCTACTAATGGAAAAGCTTGAAAACTCATCATCATCTGAATACATAGAGGCATGTTAGGTTTTAGAAAATACTTCTGCATCCACGAACATATGTGACCTCATAATAACACAGTGAAGTACAAAATCCCCATTTCCATTGCTTGGACCCAGGGTCCAAAGCCCAGAGAAGCCAAGCAGTGTGTTGGTAGTCCTTTAAGTAATGATAGAACCAGGATCTGGATCCTTATATTTCCCTTCCCATGGCCTTGTCTGCTCTGACTTCCTGGAGATGCTGGGACAGTGCAGGTGAAGTCCCGCTCCTCTCTAGCTGCTGCACAGACAGCAGCTGGTCTGTTTCTCTTTGTCAGTTAAATATGGTCCCCCTGCCTTTCCTCTTCCCTTGAATGAGGTTGGTGTGCCAAGGCACTTCCTGCTGTCGGCTGCTTTGAGGGAGTTCAGAGCTAGAAGGTGCTGAGAGGTCAGACTCAGCTCAGAGGAGCGTGAGCTGTTTGGAAAAAGAACGTTTTGATTTTGGCTTATTTAAAAAACATGATTAGGAATTGGAAAAACTTCAGTTTGTTTTGTTTTCCTCCAATTCTTTCCAAGTTTGGAGGCCTCTGGGCTTCCCCTTTACCTAGGATGCAGAGCTAAAAGGTGGGCCCCAACCTATAAGAGCATTAAATGTGGATTTTATTTGTTTGTGAACAGCACTTGCCTCCATTCCTGACTTTGTTGTTGTTTTCGTTTTTGCTTTGCTCTTAGAAAGGATAATTTAACAAAGCTGTTTAGTTTCCTGTTCCATTTTTATATTTTACCCAGGGCTGGAAACAATTTTACAAATGTAATTTCAGTGTTTTTTGTAAAGGTGCTTAAAGGAGTGGATATATGCTCATTTTTCCATATTCCTTTATTTTCTCCCGAGAGAAAAACACCAGATAATTTTGTAACCAGCACTGCATACGTATTGTGCACTCCACAGCCACCCCAAAGGTAAAGGTGCTGACAGGTTTTTGGTGCTTTCTATGTGCCAGGCACTGCATAGAGCTCATACTGTAATATTCAAGTCTCTCAATAACCCAGCAAGATGCATTGTGATTACTCTGCTTTCCATTTAAAACCAGCCAACCAACCTGAACCTAAGAAGTTAAGCAGTAAAAGTTTTATATTCAGTAAGAGGCAGAAAAGATAATTGAAGGCTGGTCTTTATAACTCCAAAATCCTTTTGTGTTCTGTTCATTGTACTGCACTGCAAAAAAACAAAAAGCAAAACAAACAAAACAAAACAAAAACAAAACAAACCTCTGCAGAGTAAACTTAAAGAATATAAACCTCTGACTCTAATTTCAGTTTCACCTGAAGGCGACCTGCCTTTCTTCAGATCTGCTTTAATGGGTGCGATGCTCTTCCTCCCCACACCACCAATTACCTCCTTACCAGCTGTGATTACAGCAAGAGTCTCTGTAGGGGTGATGGGTGAGGAATAGATTTTGATTGAATGTTTCTTTGCATATCTCTGAGGGAGGAAGAAATTATAGTGCCTTTATATTCCTGGAAAGAAGAAAAAGGAGAGGGAGAAGGCAGGAAAGAGAGGGAGAAAGAGAAGAGCCCCCTTAATCCTTCATCTCCTATGCATATTATTACACACACTCACTCATGTATACACTCCACACTCTTAGGAAGCCTTGCAAACATACACACATTGAACAGTCACAACTTGAAGACACCCACATATATAACATACAAACATTGGGCTCTATTTTTAGCTCTAAGATTGTCTTGCCCTAAACCAACCTCTGAAGCCGAGAGCTATAAAAATAAAGACTTTGCCAGGGACTGTTTTTATGTGATAGTTTGTAGAAACCTCAGCCCCTTGAATGTCTAGTTAGCAGTGTTTTCTATAGCAAGTTTGCTGCCTCTCAGGATTGGTGGGAAATTCTGCAGTCAATCAGAGAAGCCCTTAGACGTTCCCCCGCAACACACACCCCCGCTTTCATGTTGGGTTTCAGGAAGTGCTAGAGTTGGTTGCTCTTGTTAACACAGCCTGTGACCCTCAGGTTCTGGCTGGGTGTAGCGTTAACAGACAGACCTGCATGATTCTGGCCATGCCAATACTTGGAACCATGAGTGGGTTACTTAGCTTTTAAGCCTCAGGATACTACTTGTCTGGAAAGTAGAGAGAATCGTGTCTATTTAAATTATTGCCTCTTTTCTTTAGACCCCACTTGCCCTATATGTCAAGTGAAAGAGTGGAATTAGGTGGTGTCTATCTCTCAATCTCTGTGATTCTATTTGAAAGAAGTCTGAACTACCCTAACTGCCAATGGAAAGCCATCAAGGACAAACTTAGGCCCACATTACCTTGGAGTTCAAAGTGAGTGTCTGTCCAGGAGCATCAGCCATTTCTACTCCAGGTCTTTCAGCACCAGCTGCCGTGTAGCTGGTTTTGCAAGGCACTCCATATTAGGTTTTGATTCGTAAGAGTTAGCTTGGGAAAACTATGCCCCAAACACCAAATTATCTCTGGGCACAGAACCTTATGGATAAGGTTATGGCTTGTTAATGCATATTCTAATAAGAAAATCCCACATGTATAAGCGTAAACAGGGCTTCCTACCCCTGAGCCCTGGCCTAAGCCCCAGAGGACCACATCTTGGCCCTGTATTTCTATGGTCAGGGATTGAGGATGACTTGACTATCTGGAAAAAATGCCAACACCAGGGCAGGCACCGATTCAGGTACCATAGCTGGTATCTCCTATTGTGCCAGGCATTCTGCCACCTTCTGGGGCTACTGAGAAAAATCAGACCTGAAATCTGCCCTCCAGAAACATACCTGTGCATTGAATATTCAGCATTCTGCACATATGTCATGACTGTCACCAAGAACCATGCTATAGGTGAGAATAGAGATTAGTAAGCTGTGGTCACAATCCTTGGAGAGATCAGTCTGAAGAAGCAGGCGAACAATGACAAGTCTGGTTCATTCTGCAGGAGGGACAAGGGGAAGCTCAGAATTATGGCAGCTAACCTGGAGTGGAGGGTGGCATAAGCCAGGGAAGACTTCCAGTGGTATGAGGATCGGAGGACTGGAAGGACTGACTACCTGTGTGTAGGTGAAAAGGAGGGTGGTGATTTGAGAAATGCAGGTCTTCACTTCAGTAGGTGTTGGTGGCTGGTAGGAAGTAGGGAATGGAGGGCACACTGAGAGTTGAGGAGACCTGTGGGATCATCTACCCCGGTTCCTCCTTTTTTAGCTCAAATTGAGTGGCAGCAAGTTTCTGTGGAGGCCTTTCTTCTCCCCTCCCAGGAGTCTGCACTTTGCCCCCTTGCCCTTCAGGCCACTTTGTCGGAGAAGCCTTCTTTGGCTGCCCTGTTTAAAATGACAGCCCACTCTTCCCATTCTCTCTAATTTCCTTGGCGGCCTTATTTCCCTCCCCCAGTTCTCACCTCCGACATGCTTTATATTTGCTTTTTCGTTTATCCCTGCCAAAGAAACTGTAAGCTTCTTCCCATTCATATCAGAATTTTGTTCGTGTCCTCATCACTGACTTGATAGATCACGAGAGTCCTATGTGGTATAGGGAAGGCATCTGCTGCCTCTTCACTGACCTGTTTACCTGTTGACTCTACTGTGGTGCCATGAGAACTGTTTATGTGTCAGAGGGTATGGTGGGTACCAAGGAAAAAAGGAAGTGTTTGTACTCTGACAGCCATATTCTCTGGCCTGTACTTGTTAGTCATGGAGATTTTGTTCAGCATGTTTAGGATACTGGAGCAGTGAAGTCTGGTGTGCCCACGAAACATACCCACAGATTCTGGGAGTGTCTGCTAAAACTTTGCAGGATCAAGATTGTTGTTCCCAAGGGGATATACCACTGTGCCAGATGTTTTCTCATTTCTTCCTCTGTATCCCATCCATCCATCCATCCATCCATCATACATCCATCTATTCTTCCAGTGTCACTGACCTGTGTCAGACCTTGTGTGAGCACCCAGGGACACCAAAAGAACTCACATTTTGTGTGGAAAGTCTGAAAAGTACATACCTGCAAAAAATAGTTGGGTAAGTTCTCTGACTAAGTGTAGACTGAAGGGTTAGAGCACAGAGGAGAGGGCTGTTAACTCTGCTGTGAGGTACACTAAGTCAATTCACAGGTTTTTCTTGAGATTAGGTCAGAGGATGTACTGTACCTCTTATAAAACTGGTACACTTGTGTTTCAGACAAAGGTGTTATAAAAGTTGTGATGAGTAAATGAGAGGAGCCTTAAGTTCCAGATGCCCCCATGCAGGTTGTCCTTTACTCTGTGACAGCTGTGTAGTTCCCTCAAATTGGTTCTTTCTCTGAAGACGTTAAGTCCACTACAAAAGGCCAATACTTTGTGTGCATAGTCCTAATTCCCTACGGAAGCCAGGTGGTTTTGTGATTAGAGAATGAATTTAAGAGTCAAATCTTATTCCATGTAAATCATGGCTCTTTGTTACCTTGAACAAATGACATGGCCTCTTTTGGCCTTGCTCTCCTCACCTGTAAAATAGGCACAATAGTGTTACCTCACAGGATGATTGTGACAGTTGCAAGTTATATCATTTAAAGCACCTAGCAAGGTGTCTAGTGCTTAACAAAATGGTAGTATCTTTCTCTCTCCCTGATAGGGACAGAAAACAAGATCTGATTCCCTTTTAAAGGAGGAGAAAAGTCAACTAAATTTTTCTCTTTTGTTTTGAAAGTAGTTGAATAACTTCCCAGAGACAAATTCCAGTTCTGTACCATGTAGACGAGTCACTAGACACATAAAGCAGAGCCAGGCATAAGCCATGGAGGAGATGAGAGAGTGAGAAACTTTCTCCTGAGGGTGTCAGTGATCAGGACAGACTTCTGGTCACAGAAGCAAACAGGCAGAGGCACAAGGAAGGAACAAAAAGCTTCCTTTTCACTCTTAGCAGAGCTGTCCCAAGAGCAATGAAAATGAAGTGAGAGGATGGTACAGACCAGTTTCACCAGTATGCAGATCAAGTAATGAAACATAAATGACTTAGCAAGAACTTAGTGTGACTCACTGGACATCTGACTCCGCTGGTTCAGACCAGAGGAGCCAGCTTGAATTCATCCAGAGCTTTCTAAGGAGGTTTTGGTGGGATTCTACAGGACCCCCATTTCAAAGCTAGGACCAGGAAGAAGAGAAATTCATTCATGGAGTGAGTTCTCTGTGCCAGGGACTTTCACACACATCATTTGGTCATGGTGGTGGCAGTGCAGACATATACCTTTCTATTGTAATTATCCTCATATCTGCAATCAGTAGTTTTAGCAATTGGAAGAAAATCTTAGCATGAGAAAAGGACTTTAAGATTATACATATTTTTTTCACATAGGGACTTATTTTATTCATGTCTGTGTCTTCTGTAGAGTTTTAAATAAAACAAATGCTCACAATATGTTCTTTTTAAATGAACAAATCATATGCGAAAACATTAATTCAGAAAAACAGTGTGACTTGTCATACAGCTGATATGCAGCAGAGAAGTGATTCACATCTAGTTGCTCTGATTGTAAGTCAAACACTTCTCACTTTCTGCAGTGTCATATTGATGGTTAGGAAGTGGATTCTCCTAGCCTAGAGATTTTCCCACAGATGGGGAAGTGAAAACAGATCAGACAGGACCTAGGACTGCTGACCACTATGAGAGGTCAGGTTGATTTAGGCTTTCTGGTTTTCTCTCCGGCTCTGCTTATCCCATTTCCAGCCACTTTTTCTCTAGGACTTGGCTGAAGCCCCTGCAGGAATTCTGATTCTGGGAAAGTCTCCTTGCTATTTGGTCCAGGACTGGGGCGTAACGATTTTGTGTTCAGGAGATTTGATTTCTTCTCCTGATCTGGGGGTACCTGTCCTTGTGGAGTGGGAATGAATAGAACCTCCTGACCTAAATAGCTTCCCCTGGCTCAGGTTTCCAGGGGAGCATGGCGCTCCAGAAAGTGCTCACTGATCCTGGTGAGGCCCAAGCTTCTGGCCTGGAGTGGCTCCTCAAACTGGATTATGAACCAGCAAAATCCAGTTTATTTAGCAGCTAGATTGATGTGGGATGGAGGGAATTATCAGGTCCTTTGATCAACCTCAAAACCTGTTGCCTCAGCTTACTTCTCAAACCAGAAGTAGCCACTGGGTGGAAGGTCATTGTGCAATCTTTTTTTAGTAATTTACTTGTTTAGATGTGATCAGCCAAAGTCATTGAGTAAATCTCATTACAATGCAAAAGGGTGACTGACGTCGATTTCTGGAAGAGCGCCTTGAGTGCCTGTCTTATGCCAGGCAGGATCCTGTGTTATCTCATTTGATTCTGGCAACCCTGAGAAGAAAATACTTTTCTACCTGTTTCATAGATGAGGAGGTTTAGTGAAGTTAAGTGAATACACACTTATTAAGTGGCAGAGCCAGGACTGGAATCAGGGCTATCTCACCCCAAAATTCATTTTACTATTGCTGTACTTTCTCCTGAAGCCCAGCTGCAGACACAAGGATCAGTTTCAAGATTTTGAGACATTTCTCTATTAATGTGATAGTTAATGAAGGAAATGGGGGCGGGGGCAAGCTTCCCTCCACAGACTGTAATTCCATATATGACTGCTTTCCCAAAAGCTTCTTTCCCCATGGCTCCCTACTCCTTTCTCATTTATAAGCACTCTCTTCCTGAAGCTATTCTGATGGCCGGTCTCTTCCTCTCCCCTCAAGTTCCTCTCATATATTTTTTTCTTTCATGAAGCTCCAGCGTTAAGTATCTGAGTCAGTGGAAGGGGAGATGTATGCCTTCTCCGGTTGGGAAACCCACCCTTCCTGTGCCCCACCCTGATTTCCAAGGCCCATGACCTACAGCCTGCTTGGAAGAGGCAAGAGGAAGTGTTGGAGGATTTCGAACAAGCATTTTCTGAAGACCTGCAGATTTTTCAGTTGAGGGAAATTAGGAAATCTTAGAGCTATTAGGTCCAAATTTTTAAAAGTGATTAGAAAATAAAATATTGATTGAGCATCATATGGCACCAGGCACTCCATCTACATTATCACCAATCTATACTATAGCCTGTAACAGAGTGGTTGTTACACTCATTTTAAAGATGAGAAAACTGAAGCTCAGTGAGGTTTTTCTAATGAAACCTGTGCTCTTTCTGTTACCCACCCACCCCATCCATCGGCAAGACTTGCTGGAGGGAGATCAGACCGTAGGGGGCACCGTACAAGTGGACTATTTCCTGAACTTGCCTTTGTCCCAAAGACTTGTGTTAGTTGGAGCTACACCAACATCATTCCCATCTCGACTCCCCAAAGGAAGGAAGATTTTAATTCATGATTGTAGAATTTGCTGTTGGGTCATTTCAACTAAAATGAGGGACTAGCCTTTAACCTACAGAGTGTTTTTTACTATACTGATTGCCTTGCTTAAAACCATTCAGTTTTTTGCCATTGCTTACGTATAGTAACATGTCCCATTTGGGACTCAACAGGTAGATGTTCTCTAAAAATAATAAATATTATAAGTGATAAAAATAGGATTTGGTATAGAGCATTTACCAGTCTTTTTTTAAAAGGTCCTTAGTACCCCATGGAGTATGGTTTAAGAAAAACTGACCTACTAACTAAAGGCCAAGTTCCTTAGTTAGACATCCAGTGCCCTTCATGAATAGCCCTTGCTTGCCTCTGTAGCCTCGTTTCTCATAAACCCCCACTCCCGGCTCCTCATACATTCTCTTTAGCTTTATCCCCTTAACTCCTAGCAAACACCTAGTCATCTTTAGGATTCAAGTCAAGTATCTCTTTCACTTGGCAGTTGCTCCCCAACTTCTTTCATAGTTCCTGTAAAATCCATAGCACACTTATTTTTATTTTCATGTATCCCTCCAACTGAATGCTCCACAGAGCAGGAATTATAACTTCCCATTTCTATGTCCTTAGCACCTATCAAAGCACCTGGCTAGTTGACTGTCTGATGAGCTTATTTGTTTGTTTGTTTGTTTGTTTGTTTGTTTTGTTTTACTTTATCCCTTGTTTGGGCTCCTGGGTTTGGCCTTTTTAGGTTATTTTTAGAATAACTTTTCAAGTTTTTCCCCAAATATTTATAGGATACCTATGGGAAACTGACTGAATTTACATGTCAATTTATGAGTTTGAAAGTTAAATGTTCTTTAAAATGAATGTTCTTGTAAATACAAATTCTAGCTCTCTTTTTTAAATTGTCCTTTATGACCCTTACTTTATAAAAACCCTATGTGATTCTTTGTAAGTTAATTACTATCTTACTTAATCACCTTTGCTATTACAATGATTTCACCTCTTTTAGGTCTATAATTGGTTATTTTTTATATATATATATGAAAAACCATTGATTTTTTATCACTTGTTTCACAGCCAACAGTATTGATGCATTCTCTTTATTATTTTTTCATTTGTTATTCTTAGATTTCTCAGTAATACATTTATATAATTTCATAATAATTATAAAATTGCTTGCTGTTTCTCAGGCCTGGCTTTTTAAATTTGTTTCCCAGGTAATTGGAGATTCAGTGCTAGACACTCTTCCTGCGAGGGTAAGAGTGACTGGAATCTTTCACTCTTCTGTCTCCTCAACTCTGGCCTCTGGTGTAGTGGTCTTTCCTGACCACCAAAAGGAAGGTGTCCATTTGTCTCAGGAAGGGCAGAGTCATGCCTTTGCCACTGCCATGGGTCTATCTTTAGGCCACCAGCCCTCTCCCCTCCACTCTCTTTCCCTTTCTCTTGGTCTTTTTGAGCGAGCGAGCGCTTTGCTTTGATTTGTACTCGGAAGTTCCCCTTGTCCTGTTGCCTCTTCCCCCTCATTTCCCAAGTTCCCACAGGAACCTGGAAAGTAGGTTGTGCCCAGAGGTTAGAACGGAAACTGCAGCAAGATAACTATGGGGGACAATGCCCAGTTGACGTCATTTCAACTTTTTTGCTCTGGCCAGAGGTGTTTTTTTTTTTCTTCCATTTTTCTTCAGGTTACTCTCCTACCCCACCCAGCCCAGTGTCTGTCAACCTCTGTCGTGAAAGCTCTTTGGCATTGTTTGGTTGGTTTATGTGTTTCCTTACTTTCTGCTTCAAAAGGTACAGTCCCAAGTAACGCCTTAGAAACTTGTCCTTTGATAGAGTTGCTTTCTTCTAAAGCAGAAGCATCCCTTTGTGACTCATGATAACCTTCCCTATCATCAATCTTATTTCCACGGGCTATCCTGAGAAACAGGTGGTATAGGGACTGCCTAGCCATAATCTTCAGGAAAACACAAATGCCTTAAATGAGTTGTCATCAGTTGTAAAGAAGAAACCTTTATTAACCCTGGTTACTATTCTTTAACTAGTTTCAATTAAGGAAAAGCATAAAGGGAACTAACATTTATAAAGTGTCTAAAATGTGCCAGACAATGTGCTAAGACCATTCCCATGTATTGTCTTCCTCAGAACTGTCTAGCTTATCTCCCTAGAAAAGCTCCATTTCTTTTTTATTTTTTTGGTACAGGAACTAAGGCTCAAGGTTTAAATAACTGGCTTAAGATGATGTCCAAGTTGAATGCTGTTTCTACAACATGCCACACCCAAGGTCCAGATGGTTCCATTTACTGGAAACGTAGTATATGTTGACGTGGTGTTATAATGCAGGTGAATGGCGAGTCACTTAGTGTCTGTTTATTTTATCTCCGCCCTCTAGCTGTACCTGCAGGCCCGCTTCACTTGGCGAGGTGCCCGTCTGCTCCGGCCCCTCCTGCAGTTCACCCTGATCATGATGGCCTTTTACACAGGACTGTCCCGCATATCTGACCACAAGCACCATCCCAGTGACGTCCTGGCAGGATTTGCTCAAGGAGCTTTGGTGGCCTGCTGCATAGTAAGTAGCATCTTGTCCTCAGTATGCAAGCAGAACCCTGGTCTGCCTGCTTGTTAAATGTTTCCAGCTCAGTGACCAAAGCCAGGGAGCTCTTCATCCTCTTCTTTGCTTGGTATCTGAAGAGTCACTCCACCCCAGGACCTCATCAGTAAAATGAGAATAATTACTGCTTCTTTCAAGCCCATGAGTTTTAATCCAGCAGGGTCTGTAAATCCTCTGTTCCTTAAACAATGGCATGTTTGGGCTCATAGAATGTCGCAATTGGAAGAGAGCTTACATATTGTTCAACTCACCCACTTTATTGATGAAGACATTTAGGATTTGAGAGGGGAAGCAACTTGCCCCATGTCACATGTCAAGCCTAAGTCTCTGACTCATAGTACTCACATGCTGCTTTGGTGAACACTTGCTATTCAGTAGAAATTCTCAGCTTCTTGGAAAACGTCTATCTGTCCCACTGTGACCTTTAGGGTGACTTGGTCAGACCCTAACCTCAGTGTTGGCTGGAAAAGAAGGAGTTTGGTGAAGTCTAAGGCCTCCTCCAGTCTGAGGGCCTTACCCATCAAAGAGCTTCCTAGAGAGAATGGCCTTGGGATGGGTCACATTCTGATTTGCCCCTATTGTGAATGGGTTACCCTTTTCACATACTTCATCCCTGATCTCAATTTGAGTGAGATGATGTATTCTACCTCTCTGAACCTCCATCTCCTCAAGAATCTCTGCTTTTCCTGCCTGCTAGAGGTTTTGAGGGGCTTATTTAGCAAATACACCTGAGTATTTATGCTTTCTTGGGCCGCACTCAGGGGAGCTCACCCCATTCTATCAGGAATCTCAGAATACAGTAATGGCTGGATGTTTAAGCACCCCACATGTAGGTTGCATGGTTGTTAGTGTAACCCTTGCTCATTCACACTAAGAATTATGAACAATAGAGATCTAAACCAGCCCCTGTCCTTTCCTGATTTCTGAGCCTGGCTATAGCCCCACATCTCTATACAGCAACCTCTCCTATTCTTCTAGGATAGCATTTATTTGTGTTGAAATTGTTAATGTGTGTCTCCCTTTAGAATGTGGGTTTTTGGAGTCAGGGACCATATGTAACATATATGTTATTTTCTCTCTTACCACCAAGGCTTCTCAGGGGTCCTAGCTCAGAATAAGTAGATCCATGCTTAATTTGCAAAATGCTAGAGTCAATGAGTTGATCTATCCTTTCTTGAGAACACTGTAAGAGACATAATCTTGAACACAGAGAGATGAATAAAGTACAGCCCTCGCTTCCAAGGAGATCCCAGTCTAGTTGCTCTCATAGCCAGGCCAAGCACAGGAGTTACAGTACAAAGTGGGGCTATAACTGAGACACAGACAGGGTGTTTCAGCTGGCAGGCGACAACCTGACTTAGTGTGCAGTGGGCAAGGAGAAAGACAGGGAGTTGGGCCAATCAGAGTGGGTACCACAAAGAAGATAGCATCTGAGCTACTTTCCAACCTGATGTTTTAATCCTAAACTGAGGGACTGACTGGATTGATGGCTTTATTCATTGCTTCTCTCTCTCTCTCGGAGAAATTAGGGGAGCAAGCTGTTAATGAGAGCAGCTGTCACTGACCTGCTTGCTCTCTGATGCTTGGCCCTTTAATGTGAAGTGACAGTGGGGGATGAGTGTATGCACTAAAGGGTAACCCTTTGCTGACTGTGCCCTTCTCTGCAGGAGGAGCCCCACAAGGCCTGTTGTTGTGTTTCTTCAATGGCACCACTGCCCTAATTAGAGTCGCCTGCACCTCCAATTAAAAAAAATTAAAAGATGGGGGCATCCATCATAGCCTTCCTCTCTTTTATATCCTGGAGCACTGGCTGGGCACAATTAGAAAACATTTTCAGGATGACCAGGGTTTATTTTCAAGAAAGGAAATGAAAGGTCTGACTTTTATCCTGATTGGCCTGTACTTTATAGCACAGAATAGAAATTTAGTCTTAGCATTTGTAAAGCTCCTACTCTGTGCTGGTACTGTTCCAGATTCTTTACCCATTGTCACCTTTGAGGCCCATGAAGCCATTTTACAGATGATGTAACTGAAGGTCAGAGAGATGACTCAGGTCATCCAATGTCAGAGCTAATTGGCACCTGCTCTCAGATGCTCACTGACTCCAAAGCTTTGCCTTCTGCACTTGGCAAGGAGAGATGATCACTGGCTCTGAGATCAGCCAGAGTTAACCTGAGGCATTAGCAGCATTGACAGCTGATTAAAGAGCATAATTTAAGGGTGTCACAAGAGCCTTCCCATCCCTATGAACTGGTATAGTCATTCATTGTCTTGAGTTTGAAAGCCTGTTTTACAGGGTAAAGGTGGTTTGGAAACAGGTGATAAATATCTTTTCTTGTTTTTTGTCCCTTTAGCTGCAAACTCATGAGGGCAGAGACTCAATCTTATTTATTATTTGACTCCAAATGCCTAATACCCAACCTGATACTCAGGAACTCATGGTCCTGAATGGCTTGGGACAGCACTGAGAAATCCACTTCATTTAAACCATTTGAGAGGCCAGGGCAAGGAGCTGTGGCTAGTCAGCGAAGGAGCTTTAGAATGCTCAGCTTGAGAAAAAGAAGGCAGTGGGTTCTTTCCCATTGTAAGATCTGCTGTAGCGGTTTTGATTGTGAGGAAAACAGGGAAGGCTCGAGACCCTGGAAATGGGACTGGGGGACGAAGAGGCCATCTGAAGACACTGCATGCTCAGGAGAGGGACGTGCAAAGAGGATAAAGGGCATCTGCCTCACAGATTTTACAGCTTTATCAGATGCTTTCTTGGAGTTGTTCAGCATAGCTCTCACAGCCTAGGCAGGAACCCATGGCTCTGCTCTGCTGAGTCTTAAAAACTGTCCAAGTAAAACCCAGGAAAAGCCAAGTTCTTTTATCATCCATAAATATGGCTATACTGAATAGATCTTGAAGCACAGTGGTTGCCTAGGAGGACCAAGAAAGAGACAGTGCGGTACCTTACAAGGCCACGGCACGGAGTGCCAAGAACCCAGAGTCAATTTTCCACTCTGCCAAGCATCTGTGAACTTCCCGTTAACTTAACAGAGAAATAATATTTGTAACCTGTATTAAAAGTTCTGGTTGCAGCCACTACATTAAGCACTTTACACAGATCATCTTCTTCAGTCCCCACAAAATCCTGTATATCCATTATTGTCCTCACTGAAGAGACTAAGAAGGATTAAGTTCCCGGGGGGTGGGGGTTAGGGGTGCCGAATGAAAAAGATGAAGGGATTAAGAAGTACAAATTGGCAGTTACAAAATAGTCGTGGGGATGCAAAGTACAGCATAGGGAATATAGTCAATAATATTGTAATAACTATGTATGGTGCCAGGTGGGTACTAGATGTATCAGGGGGATCACTTTGTAAATTATATGATATCTAACCACTGTGCTGTACATCTGAAACTAATATAAAATGATATTGAAAGTCAGCTATAATTGAAAAATTAAAAATATATACACAAGAAAAAAAAATAAGGGTTAAGTTACATGGAGAGAAGATAGAGAAGCCAGGAGGTGGTTGGACACGGGCCCCTCTGCCAGATCCAGTCTTCTTTAAAGGGCTCCATCTCCTGCTCCTCTCCAAGGACATCAAACTTGTCACTATTTTCTGACAACTGAGCTCTTACCTTACATAGCTGTCTCCATTGATGGAGCACGGTTCCAGATTCACCCCAGCTCTGATCTAGCCTTCTATGTTAGTTTCTCGTGTTGCTGCTATAACAAATGACCACAAACTTAGCGATATAAAACAATACAAATTCATTTTTTTATAGTTCTTGACTTTGGAATTCAAAAAGGGGTCTCACTGGGCTAACGTCAAGGTGTTGGCAGGGCTGCGTTCCTTCTGGAGGCACTAGAGAGAATTCGTTTTCTTGACTTTTGTGACTTCTAGAGGCTGCCTATATTCTTTGGCTTGTGGTTCCTTCCTCCACCTTCAAAACTAGCAGCATAGCATTTTCAAATTTTTCTTTTCCTTTCTCTGGCCTTTGTTTACATTGCCATGTCTCCTTCTGTGACTGACTTTCTTGCCTTATGAGGACCTGTGTGATTGATTACCTTGGGCCCACCTGGATAGCCCGGTCTTTAACTTAGTGACCCCTGCAAAGTCTATTTGTTATGTAAGGTTACATATTTATAGGTTCTGGGGATTGGGACAGGGACATCTTTGGGGGACATTGTTTAGTCTACCATACCTTCCCTCTGTCTTCCCTGGTGCTCCCATGGCCCTTTGCATGTTTTTCCTGCTATGGTATTTATCGTGGTTCTGTCATAACTGCCTGTTCATATGTCTCTCTCCCAAGCTAGATATGTGGTACCTTCATAGCAGAATCTGTGGCTTAACTTTCTGGTTACTCATTCTCAGCACCTAGTACAGCACACAGTAGCTGACACATAATAGGTGCTTGATAAGCATTAGTTAAAGAATGGGTGATGAATTAGCTTGTGACCTCAGGCAAGACAACTCTCTTCTAGGCCAAGTTTCCTCAACTGAATTTGATCTTGGAAGCCCTCATCTTGGAGCTCCGTGGCCTTCTGCCAGAGATTCTATGGCACAACTGACTTTGTAATAACTGGACTTGTCTTCTGAGGTGGAACCATCTTTCTATAATGCTCATGAAGGTGGCCTCTATTAGGAGATCATGACACGTCTTGAAGCTCCCAACTAGTGCATCATCCTAGAATGCTGGCTTAGTCACCACAAAGCCTTAGGCATGAGGCCAAGACAGCCAAGCACTTTTACCCAGGTCTGTTGAGAGTAAATCCTGTCACAGCAAGCAAACATGTCTAGACAAACATCACATGCCAAACAGAAGCAGGTTTGGTTTCTTCCCTCCGACGGCTCACTAGTTAAACCCTTTTCAGAGAGGGAAGACAATGGCACCCAACACAGACAGAAAACCTATACAGCATCGTGGACTCAATATGAAGATCTATATGGGCACATAGGGTCAGATAGTCCCACACACTGATACACACATTCATGTATGTAGATGGAGGTACATAGAACAAAAGTAGAGAGCCAGTGTCCAGAGAGACCCAGAGGCACATGAACAGACTTAGTCGTACCCAGATACATCCTCTCCATCTCTCACCTGCACTCAGAACCACAGACACACAGACAGGCCAGTGTAAACACAGGCACATACTGGCCTTCTCAGTCACTCTCCCTCCTACATGTGCGTGTGCACGCACATGAGCATGCACATGAGTGCGCACACACACAGAGTCACTCCTACCAAGATGTGAACTCTACAGCTAAGCTCACCATACCCACCCCCTGAAGTAATCCAGGGACTTGGATGAAGGGACAGACATCAGTTCATTTCCTGTCTGGTGACAACTGGCCTATCTGGTCACCTCCTCCCTTGACCCTCCAACAGATGGCAAATTATGGGGCCTTGGAAGGGGTCAGGGCAGGGCCAGGCCGCCATTGCAGTGAGTACAGCAGAGGAAGCAGCTGCTTGTGAATTTCATAAACACACAGCAGAGTCTTTCCTGGTTTTCCTCTTCCCAGGGGGTGGGGCTCCGCTAGCAGTCACTCTTTTGTGTGCTGCTATCTTCCTCCAGGATATAGGGAAGGGCAGGGCATTCTTTGTCTTTGCCCTCCTGAGGTAAAGAGGCAAGCAAGAATGTGAATGTGAAGAAGAGTTCAGTGATGACAACCCCCTCACGAGGAATCTGTGGTACAGAGAGAGTGTGACACACCTAGGGACACAGTGGCAGAGTAGGAACCAGAGCCCAATGGTCTTGAGTCTATCTCCAAGGACTAAAACAGTAAATTCCAAACATGCTTGGTCTATGCCATGAATTTGTGAGGTCTCTCTTTCCAACAGGTGAGATTTCCATGTCTTCCCATTGAGTTACTTCTACTCTGTCTGGGCACAGGGGAATGGATGGATGAAATGACCTCTCAAATCTCTTCTGGCCCTGCAAAAGCCTAGCTCTTTGCCACCCAAGCTCTCACTCAGGTGGGAAGGAATGCCAGAAATGTGAATGTGGGAGAGAGAAGGAAGCAAAGGCAGAGGTAAACTTTGACCTGTAATAGAGGGTGACGGTATCTTTGCAGTATTCCACAGTTTGCAAAGTCCTTCTAAAATCTCCTTTTCCATTCCTCTGCTGAGATGGATGGGGGTGGATGATGAGGCAGAGAATCAGAAAGGGGAGTTATATTCCTGATACTTGCCAGTTAGGCATATTGGGGAAGTCATTTCCTTTCACCCACTTCTTCCCATTCTATGAATTATGGATGGTAATAACTTTAGGTGATCTTTGGATTGAGGATTCAGTGAATAAAAGATGTATCATGTTTGGCATTGACAGAGCTGTCAGCCCTCTGAGTCCTCCTTCCCAGAAACCCTTTATTTCACAATAACCTGGAAGTGTCTTCCTGTGAGGCTTCTTGGCAGGACACAGATCTCTTCTCTCCTTTAGAATTTCCCGCAACTTTCTCTTCTCTCTTGCTCAAATTTTCCTTCTTTTTTTTGGGATTACCTTTACCCTGCTCAGTAGTAAAATGATCATGAATGATGGCAACTGTAGTAGGATTTGAATAGCTCTTTATCAGTGCTTTCACATTTGAGCCTTACAATAACTATGGAAAGGTAGATTTTTAAGTAACATTTGCACAAAATACAGTGCAGATCCATCATCTAAAATCATAAACCTCTTCGTTTTGTATAAAGTCAAGGCAAGACAAGAGTATAGCTTAGCCTGGGTCACACAGCAGTAGCAATTTTGGGACTAGATCCTGACTCCTAGTGTGACACTCTTTCCCTCCCAGAGACATTAGGAAATCACACAGATTCCCAGTGCCAAAAGCCACTGAAAGCACTTTACTATACATAATGAAGTAATGATTGCAGTCGGGTAACTCCCATTTAGTCTAAAAACGGGGCTGGCAAAGATGGCTTTTCTGCAGACACTTACTGTACTTAAGGCACGAGGGTGAGCCATGTCCCAAGGCTTTCTCCTGCAAAGAAAATTATTTCTTAAACTATAGATGGCTTATTATGGTAGAGGGTGTTGCCAAAAGGAAATCCCAAGGCCCAGGCACAGGATTGTATGCAAAAGGAGCAGCACATGGTGTCTCTCCCCACATGGGGATGGACTAGATTAGTTGAGGACAGTTACTGGGCTCTGAGCACACTTCATTCCCTTGAGTAGCTCACAGTCTAAAGGGAAACATGACACAGCATTTAAAGCGTTATGTATTACACCCTATGCCTAATGCTAAGACAGAAGGTCATTAGAAGTTCAGTATGATTTGTGATATACAGTTTGTGACAAACAGAAAGTAAGGGTGGCTCAAGGAGGGTATTAATGAAGCCCAGTATATAAATAAAGGAGCTATGCTCAAAGAGATTACAAGATGTCTAAGACACACAGCCAAAAAGTGCGGCAGGTCTAGGATTTGAGATCATATGTTCATCCTTACAGATCGCCCACTAATGGCTCTCTTAACTTTAGTCTGTGTAAAAAACACCAGTAGTGTATGTAAAATGCAGATTCCAGGCCACACTTTCAGTAGGTCTGGGGTGGGCCCCTTTTCAGGAAGCACCCAGCTGCTTCTGAAATAGACATTCTGAGGATGACACTTTGAGAAATACTGGAACTCTCAATTTTCTTCTGGTTCAAAGACTCTAAGATTCTTATGCTTTTATACTTAACTGATCTGCACTGACATCTAAGCTCAACAGGGGTTTTTTAAAAATCCTGGTGAATAAGGACATGATTCCTACCTTTGAGAAGTTCACTTACACCCTGTCAGGAGTTGAAACACTCAGGAACTCCAGAAACATATAAAGGACAATTTTGTTATAATCTGCCCTTAAAATGACCCTGAGAATTTGCTGACTTGGCCATTCACAGCAATGGGAGTAGAAACCTGGCTGTCACCAGACTTTCATTTCTAGCCAGCTAGGTTCTTGGTGACCACCAGGCAAGCACTGCACTAACAGGAACTATGGGAGGCTGGCATCTCCAGAGCCAGTGAATGCCGACAACAAGACATCAGAGCTTCTTCCTTGTTGATTGTGCTGACTCGTTCTCCAAAATAGCCCCAGAAATTATAGGGCTTTAAGAGCAAGTCCTATCTACCTAATGGAAAATTCCCATTACGTACGAGGTTTTATGTCTGGCTTGAATCTGCACAGGCTTTCACATGCTCGTTCACTCCTTAGTCCATTCCTATTTTCTTCTCTTTTTTTTCCTTTTTTCTAGTTCTATCTCTTCTTTCTTTGCTTTCCATACAAGGGGAAGGGGGAAGAGAAGTGACTTTGTATGAGTAGGCACTGAATACACAAGCCAGTGATGATGGCTCTGGTTTATTTACCTTTTACTGGGCACCAGGCAATGTGCCACACTTGTGCCTTTTGTTATGTCATATATCCTTAGAGTAACCTTCTGAACTAGGTAAAGTATCCTCATTTAGGTAATTAGCTAAAAATGGCAACACTTGGATTTGAAGACAAGTGTGTCCTACTCCTAAAAGCAAAGCTTTTACCAGTGCTGGGTGTATTGGATGGGGAGTGGATGATGGTGACACAATGGTACAATAATGACAGTCGCTATTTCACCTTATCACAGCAAATGGGATCCCTCCAGTCTGGCGTTTCCTTGTTTGTGCGTTGTTTTGCTCTTGATGGAAGGGCTACATTCTCCTGAGTGCTTGGGTGAATCGGATCACAGAAGAGCCTGTCATTCTGACCTAGGAGGAGGTCAGAACCATCTCCCCAAGATAAATTCAAAGGATACCAAAATATTAGAAGTCAGAGGAAAGCAGAGCTATAATTTTTTTTCACTAGTAGTTATCCCAGCTTAAAGAGTTTTGATGGAAACAAGTGCAAAGATTTCTAGAGGTGAAAACAGAATAGAGAGAAAAGCATTACCTCTCTCTGCACATGTATACCTATACCCACTGCAGTTGTCCTCAGCATTTCAAAAGTCATCTCTTCTCGTTTGTCTTTGCTGCATGGCTGTAGTTCGGGACTCACCCTCTTCTAGATTCTGCAATAATGTCCTGACTGGAACCCCTGCTTTCAGGCTCTCTTCAGCCTTTCTAACTCCTCCATCTTAGTTACCATCATGGTCTTAGTGCAAGTCTTCCCCACATGCTGCTCCTTTGTTGCAACCTCGACAACAGCTCCTAAGGCCACGAGAATAAGCTCTGAATTCCTTAACGTGTCCTAGGAGTCTTCTGAAGATTTGGCTTTTTTCTCTCCATCCTCACTGATCGCTTGGCCCTAGTCATGCTGAGCTTCCTGCAGCTTCTGAACGTGCTGTGCTCTCACTGCTGTGCCCCTGCACACACTGCTCCCTTTGCCTAGAACAACATTCCTGGCATTCACCACCTGGCTAACTCCTGCTTATCCTTCAAAGCTAAGCTCAAATATACCTCCTTTGGGGAAAGCCTTCTAAGGCCCTCTCACCTCCCCTTCATCCTAGGTTAGATGTCTGTGCTTCCTTAACACCTGGCTTACCCCTATCAGAATCCTTAAAACGCTGCATTGTAGTGGTCTGCTTACTGGGATCTCTCCCTCATTGCCCTGTGAGCTCTTGGAAGGCAAAAGACAGTGTCTTATGTACATTTATTTTTATAATCTCAGGGTTTGGCACAGAGCAGATGTTCAATAAGTGTTTACTGATTGCATTTTTCAAAAAAAAGCAATTTATAAAACGCAAACGAGGAGAGATGGAATTGAAAGTATATGATCAGAGTGGTGTAACTTAGAACTCTTCTTGGTGCTTCAGGTATAGACTTCACATTTGCAGAGACCATGTATTATTGTCCAATGCGACCATGTATTATTGTCCAATTGTCTTCTTTCTAGAAGATCTGCAGAGTGAGACTCGGGCTGGTAGTGAGTTTGTTCCATGAGCTCGCTAATTAATATAGACCCTTCCCAGCCTGGGCCTCCGGGTTTTCTTTCTGGGTGGAGACCATCTTCTGCAGGAAATGGAACTGTTCCAAGCCAAAAAGTTTTCACTCTTATTAGTTCTTTTGGTGTTCTGCTGTTCAAGCATTAGGAAGACTGAGCCCTGTTTCAGTCTTGACAGGATCGTGTTTTATGATCCCCAAAAAGTGTTTATGTAACCTCAAGCCATGCTGAAAGTGAAATGCAGTTTGAGGAGGGTGGGGGATTCTGCCAGGCCCGACTTAACTTTTCATCTTGCCGCTTGGCTGTGTGCATGTGGTGTGTGAGACTGTGGTTCCCCTGAAGTCCATAGGTGTTGTATATGCCGATAGGATCTAAGGGCCAGAGTGCTTGCTTCCAGTAGAGAGGAGTTTAGAAATTCAACAGCAAACATTTGCTGAGCCCCTGGTGTGTGCAAAGCCCAATGCTGAGTGTGGTGGGTGATACAGGGTGGTGACTTAGGTCCGGGGATCCTTCCTCAAGAAGGCTCCCATTTAGGAAGAAATGCAGTCATTACTTCGGTGTCCAGAGCATTACAGAAAGGAACACCTTTTCTTGAACTAAGTACCAGATACAGGTTTAGGTCTTCTCAACTTTATTACTGCCTTTAATTTTCATATTCTTCCTATCTTGCAATTAGGAAATGGAAACCCTAGTATGTAGTGGATACATGCTCAGAAAATTAAAATTGGGAAATAAGCTAGGAGAGTAAGGGTCTTGAAAAGGGTTTGTTTATTTGAGGGTACGGAAACTGTCCCCTGCTATAGTTGCCCTCAGCAGATGGGATGGAAGCTAGAAGAGCTCTCAGAAATGAGAGGTGTAAGAGCCCTTATTTGGTGGAGCTAGCTACTGGACTGGAAGAAGTGGAATTGAAAGCCAGCAATGGAGGGATTAATCAAAAACTTCCTGTTGACACAGTGAAGAAAGGAGAGAAAGTAAAATCCAGGTAAAGATGAGAATATTGTCTCTGTACCTGCCAGAGAAGTGTTGAAAAGTTTATTTATCTTCACAGTTAATTTAATTATGTTCAGTAGTATTTACTTATACTGGGGGCATGTGAAAACCCCTTCTCTGAGCTCTCATAAAGGTTCCTGAGCAGAGAAGCATAGAACCTCCTGACAGGGCTGAGTGTAGGTTTTTTCCTTCCTTGTTCTCATGTTCGGCTCCAGCTAGGAGACAAATCTGTCTGTGCCACAGTTCTCACTGCTCATACCTTCTTAGAAAAGACAGGGACACAAAAGTTAATTTTTTTTCCTTTGCAAAGTGCTACATTCAGTAGCTCTCAGATTGTAAATGTATCAAAAGCTTACATTTCTTGACTAATATTTCACTTTCTTATAGTAGCACAGAAATAGCCTGAACTTCTTTTCCTATCTTTTTTTTATGAAAAAAAATTAAATGCTTGAGTAGGTAATATATATATATATATATATGGGTAAACACTTCACAAGGTATAAAGGGTTTTTTTGGTGGTCACTGAATCTGTGTTTCACTTTTGTCTTCTAGACACCCAATACTCCTAGGGTAATCGGCACCACCAGTTTCTTGCTGTGATTTTTGTGGTATTTTGTTGATAGTTCTATTACTAGAGAAGGGACATTGTGGCAATTGGTTCAACAAATGATCCAAGTCCTTAGTGTGGCCAGGCTGTGGCTGCTACAGCTTAAGTATTGGTGAAGTCTTATTAAGAACTTCATTTTCTTGCCTAGAATATGTCCAGAATGAAGTCACAGTAACATCATTAATAGAGAGCATATTCCCCTCTGCAGGACAAAGACTTTTTCGTCTAGAAAGCTGTTAGACATAGTAATTTTGAAAGTGTCTTATTCCCCAGCCATGTGTTTCTTACTAAATTACAAGACTGATAGGTGCCGTTTATGGTTACTTAATACAAACTCCTGTTGCTAAGTAGCTCAAATGGATGTCTGTGTATTTACTTTGCCATGGAATACAAAGCATACATTTTTCTTACTTCACTAACTCATCAAGTTCTTGAACCTTTCATCAGAAGCTAATTGAGACAGGAACTATGCCTGAGCCATCCTTATACCCTTCTTGCAAGTGCGTGTTCAGTAAATGTTTTCCAGTGATTCAAGAGAGACTTGGTAAGGTTGCATGCTCGGAGGGAGGAAGGACTTGAGATGAGTGATAGGAGAGTTTTCACTGACCTTTCCTCCGGGTTAGTTGATGACTCCCTCAGAACAAGACTCTGGTTTCTTGACCCCCATCAAATTGTTGATATCACTGGGCTTCCAGGAAAAGTGCTAACGACTGCTTCCTTATTCCAGCTCCTGCTCATAGGAATTCCGTAGTAGCTGATCTCTTTTGCTTACACCCTAGAGTTCTTTATGAGGAAAGGGAAAGTATTGTGGATTAATGACTGACTAATTATGACTTGCTTCCTTTGTTTAGGAACATAACTTGCACTGTTGTTCATTTGCCTTGAGAAATATAGAAGTGGGGGTTGCAGATATGGAGCACTGGGCTGGGAGTCCATAGAACTGAGTTCTATTTCTACCACACCTGTGCAACCTGGGGCATGTCACGGACCCTCTCTTGGCCTCTGTTTCCCTGTATGTACAATAAGAGCTGGACCATAAGACCTCTGTGGTGCTTCCCTGTTCCAAGATCTATGGTTTGAGGCCCCCTTTTTCTGAAATGTATGCTCTTACCACCTTCCCTCTGCTTGTCCCCAAACCCCAGATTTCAATTACTGATTTGGATCTCTGATTTGTACTTTTAGGTTTTCTTCGTGTCTGACCTCTTCAAGACCAAGATGACACTCTCCCTGCCTCCTGCCGCGATCAGGAAGGAAATCCTTTCACCTGTGGACATTATTGACAGGAACAATCACCACAACATGGTGTAGGTGCCAGCCACCTCCTGAGCTGTTTTTGTAAAATGACTGCTGACAGCAAATTCTTGCTGCTCTCCAATCTCATCAGACAGTAGAATGTAGGGAAAACTTTTTTGCCTGACTGATTTTAAAAAGGAAAAAAGGAAGTCTTACTTTGTGGCCTTCCAGAATAGGTAGTGTTCACCTATATGGAAACAACAGCAAACTAATACCAACTGCTGGAATCCTGGATGTGCAATTGGTTTAAGTGTTCATGTTCTAGTGAACACAGGCTGGTTCTGGAACAGACACCAAAATGTTTTGAGTAGAGTCGGCCAGTCACCTTGTGACTGAGGCACCCCAGACCTGTAAGAAAAGCTCAAATTCACATCGTAGCACACGATGCCAGAAATAGCACTGAATCAAGAAGATAGCCATTGTGGGGCTCCCCTCTTGTGTCTCTCTGTCCACACCACTCTATCTCCTACTGTGACTTTGGTTCAGGAAGTTTTTGGTGTTTTGTTGTTGTTGTTGTTTTAAACGTAAGGAAAGAGCAAATTTGCTCAGTCAAGTGATCAGATCCCGAAACCAAATTCCTAGATCTAAGGCCTTATCACTCACTTCCCAGCCCATAGGCCAAACACCATCCCCCACTTTAGCAATTAGGAGACTCTTTGTGGATGAGTGAATTTCACAAATAGCACAATTTCAGAAGAGACAGAGGATAAAGGCCTTCCTTTGTCTTCTTTTGACGCATCATCCTGTGATGCCGAAACGTCACTTGCAGGATGCTGATGTGGTGTACATCAATCACCTGGGCACTTGCACATTTAGTAACGGTTAGCTTCAGTTAACTGCTTTCTCCCTTGAAATCCTTGCTCTGTACCCACCAGGATTTCCTGTGGGGTCTAGAGATGAGCCACAGTGTGATCTGCCGCTGGCTGATGGAAAGCAGCCTTCCATGCAAGAATTGGGGAAGTGAAGGGGCAAAAATGAAAAACGAACCAAACTTTTGGTTACTCAAAGTCAGAATGAGCCAGAGTAGTAGATTGTCTCACGCCTGAGAGGCTACCCTTCTAGATCATGGAGCTGATGAGGGTCTCTGTGGGAGTCACTTTTGCTAAGCTGTGTAAAGCACTATTGTCTTGGGGTTGATCTCTAGGGCAGTTCTTGGTAGGTTCTGCTGGGCAGAACACATGGGTTAAATCTCCGTTGAGAGTTTTCCTCATCCTCTATCCATATGTGTCCTCCCACACAAGGGTCCCACTCTAGGCAGTAGACAGGGACCTCTTCTACTGAACCTTTGAGGAAAAGAGGAAGGAAAAATGCTTTCAGATCTCAGATGCAAACCTTTCAAAGGGCTAAACATAACCACATGGATCAACCACAGGCACATCCTTACCACAGAAGCCGTCCTTTCATTTCAACTTATAGCAAGCTATGATTTTTATATATAAATATTATATAAATAATGTATAAAACATTAAAAGTTAACTATGTAAAATATTATTTCTGATACAATTTTAGCTATATCCACTATGATTATAAACTGTGTCTCGACCTGTGTTATTTACATTAGCTGCTTAAAAAAGCATTGAGTTAATTTTTTTTAATATCAACTAAAATATCGTAGTTCTGTGGTAGACATTGTTTTACAATAAAAGAAATAACAACTAGGGAAAACTGTATAAAAACATTAAATTGTCAGTATTTTTGTAAGGTTCCATTTTGTAAAGAGAATAATATTCAAAGACTTTTGTAGAATACAAAGTGAAAACTTGTATCTGCAAAACTATACTTGTATTAGATGTGCTTTTTAAATAAAAGCTCATAACACAACTAATTAAGGAGGCAGAAGCCTGGAATGTTTGAGGAGTATCTGTCTTGTGTATGTGGGTAAGAGGAGGTGGACTAGCAGGCCCTTCTCTGAATGGGCTTGCCTCACCTCAGGGCACGACTTCCTGAAACATGGTGGCCATCCTATGAATACAGATGTCTATGTTGCTCTTTCATCTCTGAAAGCCTGTTTGTCAAGTGAGGCTCTGGTTCTGCTCTCATCTCAGGCTCTTCTAAAAAGCTTTTGTATTCTAAAGGGGGGGTTACCAGAGAGGGAAGAGCTACGGGCCCCCCCAAAAGCAGATCTCAAGCACTCCAGATAAGGTGTGCTTGGGGAGCTCACTGAGGGCGTCCTTCACTCAGCCCGCATCAAAGGAAGGGGAGTGCAGCTGAGAGTGACGTTTGGCCCTGATTTCCTTCCCTGTGTTTCCTCAACTGAGAAAAAGAGGAGAAGCTGGAAATACACATTTATTGAGCTGCCAGAGTGCCTGGCACTTCTGCCTACTTGTCACTTTTGATTTTTGTAGCAGTTATTATTTTGAGAAATAAGGACTACTAAGTAATATAAAGATCAAACAGCTTGTCTAAGATCCTAGAAGAGTAAACTGCAAGCCAGGACTTGTATTCATTTCCTTTTGCTGCTAAAACAAATTGCCACGAACTTGGTGGGTTAAAACAATACAAATTTATTATCTTACAGTTCCGGAGGCTCTAGGGAAGAAGCTGTTTCCTGGCCTTGTCCAGCTTCTAGAGGCCACCCGCCTTCCCTTGGCGTCTAGCCCTCTTCTTCTATCTTTAAAGCCAAGCAACACTAGACCCATCCTTCTTACTCTGCCATCTCTTGGTTCTCCTGCCACTTCTTACACATTTCGAGCCTGGTGATAATACTGGGGCCCACTTGTATGTAAAGGTCAGCTGATTAGCAGCCCGAGTTACATCTGCCACTGTAATTCTCCTTTGCCATGTCACATAATATATTAGCAGATACCAAGGATTTGGACATGGACATCTTTGAGGGGAGTCATTATTTTGCCAGTTCACCCTCTGGCCCCCAAAGGTTCACATCCATTCCATGTAAAAAATACATTCATCACATCCTCAAAATCTCAACATGTTACATCAAGTCAAAAGTCTCAAATCTCATTATCCAAACTACATTATCTAAATCAGGTAAGGATGATGTTCTGGGTTTAATCCACATTTGCTCTCCATATGTAAATTTACGAAACTCAAGAAACAAGTTATCTGCTCCGAAAATTCAGTGATAGGATAGTTATAGAATAACACTCACAGACATTCTTGTTCAAAAGGAAAATGGAAGACAAAGGAGTCATCGGTCCCAAGCAATTTCAAAGTCAAGCCAGCAAACTCCTTTTGGTTTTAGGGTCTGGGAATACACTCATGCAGCTCATGACTTCCTTTCCTGCCAGCAAGGCAGCCTGCTTTTTGCTGCTAGTTCAGAACTTTCTTAGCATTTTGCTGATAGTGGAAATATAACTTTGGGTTCCAGGATGCAGCTCGAGAGTCCCTTGAGGCCAGAGTCTAAAGTCCCAGATAGGCAAAATAATTTGCTGGCAGGGGCAGAGAGACACACAACAAGTTAATGGAGGAACTGATGAGACCAACCCCCAAGTCTTCTAGTATCCCAAACTTTTTCTTACACTTTTCCAATAGTACTTGACAGACTAAACTAGTCTCAAGAAGACACATCCCTTCTCATGGGGATTTAAGGAAAGACAGAGGCATGCCATACAATGGAGCAGCTCTAGGATTCAGATCCAAACCATTTCAGTTGGTAATATTAATTATCTCCTGTGTACCAGGCACTGGTAAACACATGAGATAGGATAATGGCTAAAAAGAATGAGATGTCAGCTTCAAGGGGTTGATAGGCTAGAGGAGAATGCAAAAACTCAATTAATCACACAAATACGTACTTAAGAGCTAAAATGAGTGTGATGAAGAAAGGTTATAGAGAATAATGAGAGATTTTGGCAATAAGACCTGTCCTATTTGTGGTTGGTTTCCCTGAAATCTACCTTGGGCCAAAGCCTGTTTATATTACTCCTCTGCACCAACAAAATGAATAGAAAAAACCCTGCCAAATGTAGATTTAGAAGAAACCAATGCATAAATAAATAATTATGATATTGTGATAAGAGGAGGAAAAACCCATATGAAATGTGTGGGAGCAAAAAGGGAACAAATCAGACTTTCATGTGAACCCTCTTCCCTCCTTGTGTAAACTAGAACATCAAACTCTGAAAAAAAATCCAGCTTCTGCATAAATTTTTTCAGTGATGAAATTATTTAACAGCCCTTTGCAATTTTAAAAAACAGGAGTACAATCGTAGTAGGATTCTCTGCTCCTTTTAAAAAAACATAGAGTGGGTGGCCCCAGATATGAGAGATGAATGTTAAGTGTCAGTCAGGCTTTGGTAACTTAAAAATGACAAAACAGTTTTGTAAATAGTAATGAATAAGAAAAAGAGAACCCATTTTGAAAAGTTTTGTAACAGAAGATATAGAAATGAACGATAAAGTGTGCTCAACTTTATTAGTCATGGGGAAATTCGAATAATAAGTCACAATGAGATATCATTATATACTTTGACATTCTTGTCTAACTTAAAAAAAAACAATAAATCTGATAATACAAAATGTTGGTGAAGATGTGGAATAACTGGAACTCTTGTTTAGTGCTGGTAAGCATGTAAATTGATACAACCATTTTGGAGAATTTTGACAATCTGTTAAAGCCAATAATACATATATCCTATCCCCCAGAAATTCTACATATGCTAAATATACAAATTCTACAAATATAGGAATTCTACAATTTCTAAATATACACCCAACAGAAGGATGTATGTATCTCACCAAAAGTTATGTACAAACACGCTTATGGCAGAACTATCCCAAACTGAAATCAATCCAAATTCTCATCAACAACTGAGTGGATAACTAAATAGCGGAATTAAATATTCACATGAGGAATCGCAATAAATGTGAACAAATATCTGCTATGCAAAACACTATGAGTGAATTTCACGGAAAGAGTATTGAGTAAATAAAACCAGGCACAAAAGAATATATACTTTGTGAATTCATTTTTACGAAGTTCAAAACAGGAAAATTCATCTTTGGCGATGGGAGTCGCATTTGTGTTTACCTTTGGGGGGCATGTTGAAGGAGAGAGAACTTGACTGAGTGGTGGTCATTTTGTTGAAATATGCTATGTCATATTTCAATTGAAAAGCAAAAAAGGCATTTGTAAAAAAAAAAAAATTAAATACCAGGTTAGAGGAAGAAGACAGTATATTGGCAAGTTTATTTCCTAAGTAGCTTTCAAACCCATTCCTTCTCTTTACTCCCTGGCAACTAACTTATGCCAGGCTTCATTAATTTTTTTCTTAGTCTATCGCAATAGCCTCTTTACCAGGTATCCCTGCCTTCTTCTATCTTCTTATAAGAATTCCACCACGTAAGGACAAAGGGAGTTTTCCAAAGCACAATTCTAATCATGTGACTCATCTGCTTAGGGAATAAAATCCTTTACATGGTATTTATTTTTATTTTTTATTTCAATTATTTTAAAAATATAATAGAATAACATGAAAACCATGTACTTACCCCTCAGATGTAACAGATCAGCATTTTGCCCTGTTTGTTCCAGATCATATATTGTTAAGATACAGTTTAATGCCAGTCTCACCACTCCACATAGTCCCTCCCCCATATAACCGTTATCCGAATGTTAGTGTGTATGCTTTCAAATCAAGTTTTCTTACTTGACCCAACATATGAATGCACCCACAAGCTATATATAGAATTGTTTTATGAATTTAAAATATGTATATATGTAAAAATTATCAAAGTAATATGTATTTTTATAATCTGCTGTCACCATTCAGCATTGTGTTTTTCAATTTATACATGATGATACGTACATCTAGAATGTTCATTTTAACCACCCTGTACATCATTGTATGGGTAATCCATACCTTATTAACCCATTATAAAACTGATGGACATTAAAGTTGTTTCTAGTTTTTCACTATTATCAGCAATGCAACAATGGACACTCTTAAGTCTTTTTCTTTATCCAGATGAGTGAGAGTTTTAGTCTCAATATACATAAAAATGAAATTGCTGTTGAGCAGAATATATACATCTCAACTTTAATAGACATTATAGCTAAAGTGTTCTCAGAAGTTGCTGTATCAAATTTATACTATTACTTATCACACGAGATTTCAAATTGACTTCCATTCTTAACAATTGGCATGGTCAGGCTTTTAAATTTTAATAATCTGGCAAGTATGAATAAGTAAAATCTTTTTGGGTTTTAATTTTCATTTTGGTTAAGTAGGTTGAACTTGAGTGGCTATTAATTTATTATTGTGAGCTTATCAGCAGCAGGGCTTGTATTTTTCCGTGGGGTTCCATGCGCCTTGGTCTCTAAAAAGCAGTTTCACGTTTGCTTCTACCGGGAAAAGAGTCCCAGGCACATTATGGGCCCTGGGTGAGGAAAATCTAATCATGGCATTCTCTTTTTAAACTCTCTAAAGAAGGATTTCAGAAAATAATTCAAACTTCTTAGATAAACATATAGGACTGTGTGATTTGCCCTTTATATACCTCTTCAACTTCAACTGTAGCCTGAAGATATTACCTTGGTTTTATACTCTCTTTCCTTTTCTGATACATGGAACTTCTTTTGATCTGGTCCGTGTATTAATGAGAAAAGAGAACTGTTACGCTGTATTCAATGGAGGGAGCTGCTATATTTTATCCAGTATTTGGATGTGATTTTTCTGGGAGAGGTAGTTCTACATTAGTTAAGTAGGCCATGTCTGTCTACTCCTATTTATTTTGATGCACCTGCTTTTCTCCTTATCCTCTAAAATCTAGCCATGCAGAAGCTTGCAATTCTCCCAAACACACACTTTTACATATGTAGCTACTTTTTCCTAGTCATCGTCAAGGATCCAATCTGCCTCCACCTTCAGTAGGAAAAATCTGAGCCCAGAGTTTGGGTTGGATGGCATTTTGGGCATTTCACTGTTTTCTTGCTCTTGGATTAACCAGATATCTATCTATCTCAGCTATTGACTGTGAACTCCTTGAGGGCAATGATGATATCTTAACCTTCATTTCTGCCCTTAAGATGAAACCGAGGGGCCAGCACAGAGTAGGTTCTCAATATATGTTTTTTGATTGAATAGATATCTAGAAAGTGTTTCCTTTAATTTATAAATATAAAAATGTACATGTGTGTGTAATTATATATGCAAATATATATATGTACTTGCAAATACATGATTGTATATACCTGGACATACATGCAAGTTCGTCTATATCCAGGCATATGCGTATATGTGCACATTCATGCTGCTGCTTCTAAGTGGGTGACACAAATCCTTAGGCAGCATTTGTGGAGATGCTGTGAAGTTTGTGGTGACAGTGGAGAGAAGAAATAAAGGATAATTGCCACTTTGGTGACCAAACTGTGGAATATGTGGTCCAAGCAGCTCTCAGAAACTCTCCCTATGAAAGGTGCCTATTATGGGATGGGGTGGGGGATGGAGAGATCCACTGTACCTAAGTAAAAAGCACACTGCTCTTGGATTCAAGGTATTGGGGAGAGGGCGTGGAATGAATTTTGACATCAATGGGACAGCCTTGGTGGACAATGGTTCCTGTGGACCTTATTTCTTTAATTCCAATTGAAGCTTATGTGTCAAGCTTTCACTTTTCGTTTTCTTTATAATCCGTTGAGGCTAGTGCCTGCCTCATCCAGAGGCCTCTTTCCCATTAGGCCTCTGCCTTCTATGTAGGTGTTTTCTTTTCTCTCATTGCCCTGGCATGTGTAGGCAAACAGAAACTTTCTACTGGTGCTCCCTCTCAACATCTTTCTCTCTCTGCTTGAGTCATGCACTGCTATCTGGGGGTCCACCTTTATTGGCAGAGGAGTTCCATGACTATGATGTCACCACTGCTCAGTTGGAGGACCCCAGCATGAATCAAGACATCAGAGGAAATGAGTGATGATCCCCCAAGGTGACAAGCTCATAAAGTCATCATCAGTAACAGCAAAGGAAATTAGGAAGACCGAGGTGAGAGTTATAAGAATACAACTGGTGTTTGTTTATTCAGTCCTCATTTATTTAATGAATATTCACTGGGCTCCTACACCGTGAATTAGACATAGTTCTTGACCTCAAGAAATTTACAGTCTATCAAGGGAGATTGGTATATGGACAAACAGAAAGATAATAGTAAGCCCAGGATATTATGGAAATCCAGAGAAGAGCATTCTAAATGACAGAAGATCAGTGAACATACACACACTGATAAAGAGCATGGGCTTAGAGTCAGATAGACTGGGTTTAAATCTTTACTCTGCCACTTAACTGCATAAGCCACTCACTGAGCCTCTATTTCTTCAGTTAGATATTGGAAATAGTGTACCTATGCAAAATGGTTGTGACGATTAAATGAAATAAGATTTTAGCATGGAGTCGACTCACTGCAAGTATTTAAATAGCAAACACTTTATTATGTCTTATATATGATGCCTAATACTAAATTTTGAAGCAACAAATAGGAGTTGGCTAGATAAAGAAAAGGGATCATGGTTTTCTAGGCAAAGAACACAACCATGTCCCAATGTCTGACATATTTAATGAGCTGAGAATAACATGATAAGAAGTGCATTCTTTAAAAGTTTCTCTGAGGCAACTTGACAAAACTATCAAGAGCCTTAAGCGTGTTCATATAATTTGATCTAATAATTTTACTTCTAGGAATTTATCATGAAAAAATAATCAGAGATAAAAACATAAAGTTAGGTACAGAATGTATAATTAAAGCTGTTTTATACTTATAAATTTGGAAATATTCTAAATGATAAATAATTTGAAAATGATTAAATAAATTATGATATATCCAAAGATGTAATATTTGAAAGCATTCAAATGTATTCAACAATATTTAAAGTAAAGAAAGGAATTCATAATAAAATGTCAGCCCAAAAAGAAGAATTCAAAGCTTAAGAATAGATTCTGATTTTGGTTTAAAACAAACAAATAAGTAAATTTGGAATTGTACTGAAACAAACAAAACACTATAATTATCCCTACGTAGAAAGATTATTAATGATTGCTGTTCTCTTTTTGAAGCTTTTCTGTCCTTTCCATATCTTTAGAATGAATAGGTAGCTTTTACAATTTTAAAATATTTTTAAATTATAGGCATTGCATAGAATAGAGGCATTGCACAGAATAGAAGTTTATGTAGGGCAGACAGAAAGAAATGAGACAATTGGTTTATTATAATAATCTAGAAGAACAGTGATAAGATTTTTTAGCCAAGGCATACCTGAAAGTGATACAGATGCAGAGATAAATTCTAGAAATGTAGAGTTAGAACTGGGAAGACTACATGGCCTTTTGGATATGGGTGAAAACAGATAAAATAAATCAAATATAATGTCCAGGTTTCTGACCTGTTTGTACTGATCTCTGAAAGAGAGAGGAAAAACAGAGAAAGGAAATTTGGAGGAGAGAGTAGCAGAAATGAGGAGTTCTGTTTTGGATGTATTAAACTTCAGGTGTTTGTGGGATGTTTTGGTAAACACGTCTAGTAAATAGTTGAATAAAGAGGTCTGAAGTTCATTCATTCATTCATTCATTCAATATTTATTCAGTATTTACTATGTGTCAGACAATGCTTTGGGTTTGGACACAACAGCAGTGTACAAAACAAAGTAGAGCTTGCATTCCAGTTGGGAGCTAGAATCTCTAGCATAGAGTAGACATCTGGGCTGAAGATAGATGTTAAAGAGTCAACCATCTGGACATAGTAAAGGTGAAAAAAAACACAAGAAATGGATGAGATAGATGGCCCAGTGGGAGGAGTATAGAATAAGAGTGGGCTTATTTTTGGATCAAGTTCAGTCAGGTTATTTCTTTTCTATAGCTTAGAGGATTAAACTGCTTTGATAAATATCTGCAAACCCTTTAAATATGATTACTTTCTGACTGTAGTCCACTCCCAATCTAGCTACCACTTCAGTAAGAGGTGGACTAATCACTGCTTTTCTCTTAGACTTGGTCATCTTAGCTCTATAATAGGTATAATCTGACTTTAACCTGCATCAGTGTAACTTCCTGCTTCAGGCCCTCTGCATTCTCTGATCTTCTGCCTTGAAGGACCTTCCTTATGATCTTCCTCTTGCCTGGATCTTTCTTGTCTTTCAGATTGCTACTCATCTAACACTTCTGCAGAGAGGACTTCCCCAACCCTCCAGTAAAGTTTACTATAAACCTAGGCCCTTGCTACTCTGGCACCCTAATCACTGTCTGGTATTTTACTAATTTTTTATTTTCCCACATCCTGACTAGAATGTGTCCTGAGAGTACTGGTCATGCTTGCTTTGTTTTTTTTTTTTAATAGTCTCATTTCTTAGAACAAAGCCTGGCACATAGTAGATAAGCAATAATTTTTTAATTAGAATTTTGAATTTTTTGAACAATTCTGAACAAATAAGTAAAAAATTGTCCAGTTTTAGGAGTAAACATTAAAAACAATTATTGAACATTTCTATGTTCCAAGCATTTTGTTAAAGTGCTGAGGATACAGAACTAAATCTTATTTGCTTTTTATTTGCAAACAGGTTTATAATCTCACAAGAGACGCAGACACCTATGTAGCTATTATCAGCGAGTGAATAAAGGTAGGACAGAGATTTGGGTGGGTGTGAGGATCTGGAGATGTGCTGTATGCATGGAGGATGGAACTAGGTAGTTTCAGTCTCCACACTGAAATATTGGGATTGTGATGCCAACCTGATATTCTGACCTAGAGGCTCAATTGATAGATAAAAAGATGGGACAGGAGAGTGGGTACACTTTAAATCTATACTTGACTGTGAACTCTATATCTGTTTGGCACACATTGTATATCTCACAGACACACACACACACACACACACACACACCATAGTAGGTGCTCAATAAACAGTTTTTGCATCAGCAAAAATTTCACCTGATTGTGAAATAAAATTCAAGTTGGTATATACCTCCAACGGAATATTACTCAGCCTTAACACAAAGGAAATTCTGAAACATGCTACAACATGAATGAACCTTGAGGACATTATGCTAAATGAAATATGCTAGTCACAAAAGGCAAATACTGTATAATTTCACTTATGTGAGGAATCTAGAGTAGTCAAAGTAACAGAAACAGAAAGTAGAATGGTGGTTGCCAGGGGTTGTAGAGAGGAGAAAATGCAAACTTGTTATTTAATGGGTATAGGTTTTAGTTTTGCAAGATGACAAAGTTCATTAACACTTAATGAATCGTACACTTAAAAATGGTTAAGATGGTAAACTTAATGTTATGTGTATTTTACTACATTTCAAAGTTAAAAAACAAAATAAAATTCTAAGTGTATGGCTGGTAATTCAACTACACTTGGGTCTGTATTATTTTGATCTCCTAAGAACTCAAAAAGTCTTATTTCCGAGTCAGAGTTCCTTCTGCCTTCACATTCTGTGGACCAGCATGAAAGAAGAAACAGATACTGAGGCCCAGGGAAGTTTTATAACTGTACAAGGTCACACGGCCAGCAGGGCTATTCCTGTAATTAGAACCCAAATCTTTTGACTACAGTGCAGCACTCTTCCCATTCTACTGGTGGTAAGGGTCAGGGTCAGAGTCAGCCTCTGCAGCCACCTGTCACATCCTGATCCTTTCCTGGGGTGCCGTAGGAGACAGAAGATGCAGTCCCTTGACATCCCTGCTTTAATGTCTGAGAGGCACTTCACGATTAGCTTTTTCTCTAATGAGCTCCTGATTTATTAGTTGTCAGGTAATATATTTTTAAAAATAATGTTTGATGATAATTCACTACATAGTTTTCAAAATATAATTTAGAAGAAGTTCAAAGAATGAGTCACATTCCTATAACAAAACTTTCCCCATGTACTTATTTTGAGAATAAAGTCTCTCAGTGTTTATATCTATAAATATGAAAAATAGAAATAGAATTGATGCTTAACCCCATGTCACTCTAGCAATAAATATTATATACCAACAGATACATGAATTAAAGAAAATCTTCATATATCTCATGATTAGGTGAAATCCCTATAAAATTTTACTTAATATGTCTAAAAATTATTTTTAAAAATCCATAATATATTTGTTATTTTGATCAATTGTGTATTATGACTAATTATAATAATAGTTCAGACAGAATTTGTAATACTTAGAACTATATGATGACAGCAAATGAATGTTTTACATTCTATTTATGCATATATTTTTGTTAGCAATACACGATCATCAATAGAAACTTAAAATCATATAATCTACATTAGGTTAATATTCTGGGGGGAGGTAAATGAAATGAAAATATGAGTTTGAGGAATAAAAAGAACTATGTAAAATATCTGATTGTTTAGAAGAGCGCTGTCATATTTTTTAAGTAAATATAAGCATCAGAATGTTATATTTAAAATCAACTAGATATATTTAAAAGAGTAACAGTTCCTTTATTTCAAAATTTCAATATTTACCAGTTGCCATAAATTATCTTCTTTGCAACTGTTTAAACTTAAAACGAACAATTTTAGATGTCAGCATTAAAATGTGTGTTAGAGTACATAGTTTTTCAAAATTCTTTTGGGGGTAGGTGAACCAAACAAATCTGAAAAACACTGGCACAGACCGTTCTTGGTGAGTTGTCCTGTAGTGGAGTGCTGAGAAACTGGTAGGTAGAGGAAGATATGGAACCAAAAGAAATTTTTGTTTTGGGTTTGGTTTTGGTTTGCTCTTGTTTTAACTTTGGGAGAAACCACAGATTGTGTGCTGAGGAAAATGATTTAGACCAGAGGGGAAAGGTGATAGTGCAGGCGAGAAGGGAGGGTTGCTGCGGTGGTGAAGGGCGTAGCCATGGAGTACTACTAAAGATGAGGCCTGTGCAGAGCAAGACAGAGGGACTCTGCAATTCTCAAGAGGATGGGCAGAGAGAATGGGCCTAGGGGAAAGCGGATATAGATGCTGCGGTCCAGGGCACGAGGAAGTTCTGGTCTGATTGCGTCTATTTCCTCAATAAAATCCAAGCAAGACCCGCAACTATAAGAATGAGGAGGAAATGCTGAGGGTGACAGGAGAGAAGATGTAAAATAGACGTTTAGAGGAGTGGGAGAGAACCTGCTCGGGAAATTTAGTAGGTATAGGGATTAGTGTCAGGAGTTTATTGAGACTAGCAAGATGGTGTGCTTCTCTGGGCAGGCACAGGTGAGGGCTAAGAAGAGCTGGATTTTACCAGCTTGGGGATTGACAATGCGTACACAGACCGGCAGGCGAGAGTGGGAAGGGAGTTGAGACAAGGTAATTAACTTGATGGAGCCTGGACTTGAAGATGTGGAAGAAAAGAAGGGACACCATGGGAATGGGAGATAGGATCAATGGATTATTAAATCCCCGTGGGTTGAGAAATTGCTGCGTTTGGAGTATTGATTTTTCTTTTAAAATTTCAGCTGTCATATATATTTTTTTCAAGAGCACTTTCTGACTCTCCAATTCTACTTCGTCGTTTTCACAGGTGGGCTGTCTTCTTACTTTTCGGAGGATATTAGTTGGTGTTTCTTTCAGTGGTGCCCTGTTGTCCGCGTGGCCCGCTTAGTCGGTTTCCCGAGAAGTTGCGGTTCCATTTGTTTTGGTCCTGCTCTCCTCCCGCCTCTGCGGCTCCTGGCTGTCCATTCAGGCGGCAGGAGAGAGAAGGAAGCGCAGACTGGAAGCCCTGCGTGCGTGGGCGGGGCCTACCTCTCGGGACCCGAGTCAGGAAACCCCGAGGTGCCTCCGCCCCAGTCCTTTCTCCGGGCGGGAGCGCCTCCAGACTCCTCCGTCCCGGCGCTGGTGTCCCGTGGCTGTGCGGTGGCGGTCCCGGGGACTCGGCTGCAAGGGAGGTCGTTGGGTTTCTGAGTTCCGCGGGCTGACCTGAACCTAATCCCCATGTTTTTATTCTCAGCCCGGACGTTTTAGAACGCAAGTGCTTTGGTAGCAGTCCGTTTGTCTGGGAGAGCTGTGGGGTTTTGTTTGCCGCCCCCGCCCCCACACCCCAACAAAGCCCTACTCGCATGGGAGGGCGGGCAGGCACGGGCCCAACGGTAGCAGCCCAGGGCTTCTAGCCAGTCCGAGTTTTGAAAGGAAAGGGATCAGAGGAGTGGTTGAACATTAAGTTTTTGTGGCAGTAGTTTGTCCGTGGGGGAGGCATGGTGGCTGGAAGATTTGGATTTCCAGGCAGCTCAATGCACAGCGTGCGGTCCACCTACACTTTTATTTAGTACGTCTTTTGTGCCACACCCTGGGAACGTTTCCGGGAAGAAAGGCTATTTCCAGTTCTTTTGAGTGACTGCGTCTAATTCTCACGTCCTAGCAGTTGGCTATTTCTGCAACCCTATAATGTAAATGTCTTTATTATTATTATTATTATTATTATTATTATTATTATTTATCATCATCATCATCATTATTAATTTAAGTAAGACAAATGAAGCTTAGAGAGCCGAAGTGACTTACCCTACGTCATCTAGCTAATAGGGACATGATTTGGTTTGGCCCCTAGCAGCCTTCCAAGGCCCAGCAGTTTCATTTACACCACCCCATCCATGCCCTCCAGGGATACCCAGTCTGCTAAGTGAGAAGAGAAAGAGAAACCTAATGACAAGTAAAGTAGTCAGGGCTGTATTCTAAAGGCAAGGGAAAATGCCCATTTATTTTTGTTGGCTTCTTTCTGTGCTATTCAGGGAGGTATCCCTAGAGGAAGTTAAATTTAACCTGGCCATACAGGATGAGCAGGGAGTTCCACAGGCAGAGGTGAATAGTTCAGGCCCAGGGAGCAGAAGGTCCCAAAGGGCAGAGGTTCTGGTACCCACAGAATGTAAGAACTGGAAGGCCAGCAGGGAACCCCCATGCCTTTATTTTACTGAGGAAATAAATGGAGGACTAGAGATGGTAAGTAATTATTTCAGGTCACAAAACAAGAGTGACAAAACTGGGCCTGGAACGCAGGTGCTCTACCCTGTAATTTCTGGTTTATCTTAGTAGTCATACATAATGTAAGTGTAGTTCATGTATGTTGGACATTTACTAAACAAGTACTTTATATACTTCATTTCTTTTACCTACTGTGACAACTCCATGAGGTAGAGAGTGTTTTACAAGGGAAGAAATTGAGCTTGAGAAACATAATTTATCCAAGATCACACAGCAAGTGGGCGCCCTTTTTCTTTCCTACCCTTCTCCAGTAAAGATAAATAAATAAAAAAGAAGGGTGTAACCAGTAAAATCCTTTCAATGTGGAAAGTTTCATCCCCCTTATTAAATGGGGAAACAGACTCAGAGATGTTCAGCGACTTGCCCAAGGTCACAGAGTTATAAAGTGGTAGATCCAGGTCTACAGCCATGCCACCCTGAACAATCCTGATCCTATCTGATCTCAGAAGCTAAAGAGGGTTGGGCCTAGTTAGTACTTGGGTGGGAGACCACCTACAAAGACCAAGTGCTGAAGGCGTAAAAAATAAAAAAATAAAGGATTGTAAGCTGACAAGGTCCTTGCAATCTGTGAGGTCAACCAAAGGTTGCCTCGCCTAAAAAATAAAAATAATAAAAAATAAAAATAAAGTGGTAGAGAGAGAACTGAAGATGATATCTGGATTCTCTTGGTGGAGTAGAGCCCCCACCTTGGGAGACATAATTTACCTAACAGCACATGAGAAGCAATGAGAGCCCTCCTTTTCTTGATAGTCTTTCATACCTTTCAGACAGCTTTGCCTTGGGAATGTTGGTCTCTGCAGGCAAAGTAGCTCTAGCCTTAGTCCTGTTGCATTGTCAAATCTCACTTTTCCAATGAGGAATGACTTGCCCCAACTGGATAGGGACCTGAGTCTCCTGGCTGCCAATGTGGTGATTTTCTGCATTTCTCCTCACTTTCTCCTACACAGCATGTCCTCAGGGGCTCTGGATCACATTTTTCCTAAAGACCAAAATGTGAGATGCTTTTAGCTCTGGGACCTTTAGAGAAGCCACTTGGTAAAGCAGTTTTGGTTTAGGTTTGCAGAATACGAATCAAAGGGCACAGCCCGGTCAGGACAGCGGCACTGGAGGCCTGGGGCCTGCTTGAGCTTACTTAGCACCTCTTAAATCTGGGTGAAGAGTGACGAGTAGACAGAATTATGAATTGGGGGTGGAAAAATGAGTCTCCCCAAATATTTCTGTTTGCCAGTAAGCCTCACTGACCGAGTGAATAAGATGCATGAGAGTGCTCAAAATTAATTAAGTTCATCTGGCTTGTCTTCACCGCTAACTAGGTGTCCCTGAGGGCTTGGCTTCCAGAAGGGATATTTGGAAGGAAGCTCTGGACTGGGGGGCTCAAGCCAGTTCTGCCAATTATTGGCTGTATGACCCTGAAAAAGGCAATTCACCTCTCTAAGACTCAGTCATCATTCATTCATTCATTTATTCAATAAACATTTCTTGAACCCTTATTGTGGGCCTGACTCAGTCTTAATGGGTAAGGCAACTTCTGACAAGACCTCCTGTGCAGTGGAAGAACTCACAGCCTTGAGGGGATAATAGACAAGGACAGAAATTATGATTCTAAATTACTCTGGGGTATGGACAAAGGCCCTCTGGAGGAACTAATATCCACAAGACTAACGTTGCCCTTTTGGGATCTTTGTGAGAATTTGAAAAAGGCACTCCTTTTTCTAGGCAAGTGCAGGTCTATACCAGGATTCACAACTGGCAAGTAGAGCCCACACAGACATCCATGCCCCTTGTTGCCCCCTGGGCTTGTCACTCCTGCCAGGTGAACAACCTGCGTGTCTGGACACAGCAGCCCTGAATGTCAAAATTGAGATGTACAGGTCCAGTGGAAGGCACAGTGGAAGAGTCTATTTCAGGCTGAGGAACGAGAGTGTATAAAACCTGCAGGCTTGGCAAAGAGCTTCCTTTACCTGGGGACCTGCACATGGTTCAGTAAGACTAAAATCAGTGGTGTACTGGAGAAATTGAAGAGAGATGTGATTGGAAAGATTGGCAGAGGTCTTTTATTATCCACTCATTAAGCAAATATTTAGGCACATTCCAAGTTTAGTGTTATAAAAACAAGGGAAATTGTAGTGAGCAAAACTGACATAATCCCCTGTTCTCAAGGAAGTTACATTCTAGTGAGATCCTGATGGCTTCTAGTGTCTGTTAGAGTATCATAAGGGAATATTGATTTTTGTCCCATCTTCTCTCTAGCATTGTGTGAGCCCCAAAATGATGTAATGTGTATGAAATGCCTTGAAGAACTTGGAACTTCTGGATCATTCCTATGAATAATAACTCTTAATTTTCACTTGAGTGACCAACATAGTGCCTGGGAATTTGGGGGCCTATTCCAGACACCAGGCACTACTTGATCCTTCCTTTTGGGAAGAAGGGACCTTTGGTTATGATCACGATGATATAGGAGCTCTGACACTTGCCCTTGCCCTGCCCATGCTGACCATTTCTCTCTGGGTTAGCTGAGCAGGGTATATGGCCTATGACTTCCTGACACCTGCATAAGAATTCACCAGCTCATCCTCTGCTATGGTACCTATTGAGCTCAAAGGCTTTTCTCTTCTGATTGAAATATCAATGAAGACAAGAGAGTCATCTAAAGTCATGTGTCATCTGAAATCATGAACAAAAGGGAAGCTCTGACTATGGAATAAGAGTGGACTAAGTGGCTCCAAGAAGCCTTGTGAGGTTATCCCCAGATTTGAAGCTGTGTGGCCTGATCAGTAGGTGATTCAGGTGAAAGAAACTGACTCCTAGGGATGGAAACTTGGCCTCTTCCTCACTGTGTGGCTGTGGGCAAGTCACTTCCCCTTTCTGGACTAGTTTCTTCCTCTATCAGCCAGGAAGTTGGACTTATCAAACTTGAACAACAGGGCTTTTTAAATTCTTCTATAGAACCCTGGTATATAAACCAGATAAATCAGTGGTGCTGTGGCTGAGGCAAAGGTTAGGGTCTGGAGTTCAGGTTATTTCAAGTCCACCTTGTCTTGCCTCATCCCTTCAGGATTTTTGCTACTAAATAGCCGTAGAATCATAGTGGAATTTAGTTTGAAATGTCTGGATTAGCTTTTTTTTTTTTAAATGTCTAATTAGGCACCTCTGTTCCTGGGCTCAGGGTAGGGATGAGGGTAATTGAAAAGTACTGTGATAATTTTTACACTTTTGTGTTTATATTGAAATGATTATCTAATGCTCTCTCCATTCAATAGAACATAATCTAGATTATCTAGATTCTCTTCCCTCCCCTCCGCCCAGTTTTTTTTTATAGACATGAAATTTCAGTAGCCGCATTTGAATTTGTATTTATGACTGTGGTATCATCATAAAAACATTTAAAATATTTCTCATTTCACTTTTCATGCAGTTTATTTTCAAAATCTGTAAATTTTTTTTTAAAGGGCTGTATTTGTTAGAAGACAGTGGTATAAACAAGATAGGAATTTATTTATCTTTCAGATATAAAATTTCGGTGGGTGGTCCAGAGCTAGAATGATAGCTCCACAAGCATCAGGACCCCAGTTCTTTCTATCATGTTGCTTTGTAGTTTTCAACATGTGCCTTCCACTTTGTAATCCAAGATGGCAGCCCCAGTTTCTGCCATCAAGTCTGCATTTCATCCACCAGAAAGGAGAAAAAGAGGAAAGGGGAGAGCCTACCATTTCTTTTTAAAGGCAAAATGTTGCACACATCACTTATTTTCATGTCCTACTACCCATAATTTGGTCATATGGCTACTCCTACCTTCAAGGGAGGCCAAGAAATCTCTGTAGCTGGGCAGTCTTGTGAGCAATTAAAACTTCTACCATCATACAAAAGAAAACTTGAGAAGCTATTTCGGAAGTTTGGGAAACACTAATTTCTACAGTCCTTTCTGGGTATGACATTCTTTGAAGTGATTAGAATCTAAGAACTTCAAGCTGGAAGGGAGCTCATCAGCTTTGCTAATCCAATTTCCTTCATCACATGATGAAGATATTATGGGCCCATTCTATAGATAAGGCAACTGGGGGCCTAGGGAGCTTAGTGACTTTTCCCAGGGTGAATTCAGTCAGCAGTAAAGGAAGAAGTTAATCTTGTGTAGATAATCACAGGAGTGGTAGAATTCACTGTGAGCCTAGAGGGACTCTTCTTTATAGTCCTACTCCCATGGTGTTCTGGTTCTTCACACTATACCTCACCACTTATGCTGTCATTGGGGATAAAGTAGACTGTGCTCTGGGGATCATGATATCCTGAAAGGAGTATGATCTTTGAGTCAGACATAACTGGCTTTCAATTTTGGTTCTGTTCCTTATTACTGAGATGCCTTGGGCAAGGCATGTCATCTCTTGACTTTAGTTTCCTCAAGTTTAAAAAGAAGATATTTATTTCACAGATTTCTTTCTTTCTTCTACCCTTCTTCTGAACTTCCTCCCTCCCATCCTCCTCACCTCTTCATCTTCTTTCTCGTTCTTCCCCTCCCATCCCCCATTTCCTACCCTCTTTTTCCTTCTCCCCTCACCTACCTGTCCCCCTTCCTTCCCTCCCGTCCTTTTCTTTCACTCATAGAATGAATAAATAAAAGGACCTGGTATAGGACTTAGTACATAGAAGTCTAAGCCAAAGGTAATTTCCTTCCTTTCTTCCTCCTCCTTTTCTCCTCTCCTTTCATTTTCTTTCTTTTTTTTTTCAGTGTCATGTGATTTTTTCTCTCCCCCCCCCCCCCCACCAGGATTAATAACACAGGACCTCCAGGACTGAATGAATTTAGTGATTGGTATGCACTAAATTCTCTTCAGAAAATGTAGTGTCCAGAAACAGTTTATCCTGACTGGTTTACTTCTACTTCCTTTTTAACAATTTTTTTGGCTTGTTTTTTAGTCAGACAAGGAGAACTAAAGTACTTCTTGGGTTTCCCCCTGTGATCACATCATCGCTGGACCTTGACATGACCATTTCCCCCTTCTTTTACATGACTTCTGGACTCCTGAAAATGTTTATATAATTTCGTGCTTACTGTGGGGTTTTCTCCCCTAGTCTTTAGCTGCAGTTTTCCAAGAACTCTTGAGGACAGGGAATGTACCTCTGCATTTCTGCAGCTTGGCTCAGGATCTGGCCAATGGGAATGCTCGGCAATCTGTGCTCAATATATATCAACTTATATGACAACAGAGAAATAGGTGAGCGGAGCATGAGTCTCTAGAAACTATCTCTTCCCACTTTCGCATTTTATAGATGTGAAAGCTCAACTGAAGATGAACTTTCTTTGAGCCTGTGTTATACTTCTTTGCATTTGTCATAGTACCTACTAAGAACAACAGAGGAAAGGAGTGGAGGAAAGGAAAAGGAAAGAAGGATGTGGAAAGAGTCATGAAGAAGTAGTAAATCAACATTTATTCAGCACTAAAAGTACCAGCTTTTAAGTAAATGCTATTTTATTTAATCTTGACAACATGCATGTAAGATAAATGCTGTTATCTTGTTCTGCAGAGGATGTAACAGAGGCTCAGAAAGTTGAAGTCACTTGTTCAAGTTTTCATAATGCACATGGAGCTGAATGAGAAACTGAAAAAAGGTCAGTGAAACCGAGACCATACTCTTGTTCTTGAACCATGAGTCAGAGTTATTGACACGGTCAATGTGAGAATTAAATGGACAATGTAGGAAGCTAGATCAACCTAAGAGATTTCTTTTTAACTATAATAATGGCAAAACTATACGATCTCAACAAGGTCACTCAGTGTCTCCGAGACTCATAATGAAGTTTGCCCTCTGTGAGTGCTGAGATCCCTCTTGGCTCTCAAGTGCTGGAACTAATTCTCCTTGAATTTCTCAACCATCAGTGTGAACTGTTTAAAAATGATAGATTCTTCCATGAGGAACAATGTCTCTTTAGCTAGAATCCTCAAGGTCAGGCCAAGCACACTTATTTGGGATTTTTGATGGGATTTTTCTTAATTGATTGGGGTGAAGAGTTCAGAGCTAAGTTGGAGGATTGGCTTCTTGGCTCTGGGCTAGAAGAGACTGGTGCCTGACATGATTTGAGGTTATCTGATGATGGCTATTCCTGCCTCCTCTTAAACAGCTGCCTGGAGAGCATTCAGCACCCTGCTACACTCTTTACTCCCCTGAGAGTATGAAGGGAGCTGCTGAACAACGAATAAATATGTTGCCTTGGTCATTGGAGAAAATAATGTCAAATTTCTGGGGCTTTCCTATTTTAACTTTCCCCACTGCCTGGAGGGTTTTCAGTATTTTTTGTTCTCTCTTTTTCTCTCTCTCTGAATATTTCTTTTTTTTTCTTCTTCCTTTCCTTTCAACCTTCTTTCCTTCCTTCCTTCCCTCCCTCTCTCTTTCTTACCCCTTCCAAATATTTTATTCTCTGTTTAAGAACATTTCAGACAATATGAAATTTTGAGTTATAACACTCTCCCAAGTCTAGCTAACAGTGTTTTTTACATCTTCTGATCATTGGTATTTTCTGTCACTTCCTTTTCATCTAACTAAGATTCATTAAATAGCAATAGTTAAAATTGGGAAAATTTACTTACTGATGAACACCATGTATCATTCTTTCATATATTACAAGGTACTACTTTCTTTCAATCAAAAAATATTTGTGAAGCATTCAACCATTTCCAGACATCATGGAAAACTGAAATTCAGCAGTGACCAAGGCCAAGTCTCTTTCTTAATGGAGCTTACATGGTAGTTGGTAACACAGGCAATTAGTAAGTGAATAAATATTTAACATATTTTCAGGTTATCTTTAAAACAACCTCACAGGGCAGGTAATATAAACCCATTTTACATATGCAGAAATATTGAGCTGCATGTAGTGAACTTATCTGTCCAAAGTGAGATGAGAAGTTGAAATGCAACCCAGTCCATGGTTTTTCTAGTAATACTTAATATAAACCCAAATTCCCAAAGAGGTGCAAAAAAAGAGAGACTTTGTTTAGGTGAAATAGTTTGCAAACCAGGAAAACAGGCTCTGGTAGAAACCTGAAAGTGTGCTCCCTCCACCAAGAAAAAGAAGAGTCCACCTTTTACAGAGAAAGTTCCCATATAGATTACCAATTGGTCCAATTTAATGCAAATGAGGTTTCCAAATTCACACAGTTCTGATTGGTCTGAATCATGCAGTTATGACTGGTCAATGTCGTACATTCTGATTGGTCATTCTAGAACAGTTCTGCTTGGTTGGTATAATTATGCCAGTCCTGACTGGACAGGGATGGTCTCAGTCCTTGGGTCAAAAGACAAAAGGACAGCTTCCCTGCTGTGGTTGATTCAGATGGCATAAATAAGCAAGGCATAGTCCCTGTAGCCAACAGTTTAGTCTGAGTTTCTTCCTGGTATACAGAGTACATGAGGAAACTTGTCAGCAGGGTGGCTAGACTCTTATTTATAAAATTTGAGCCATTGATTGACTATGGGAAATCCATCTCTGCAGATCAATTTCTTCTCAGTGTTCACATCAAATAAATATTTCTTCCCAGGGTCTACACTAATAATTTTTTTTATTATGAGCCTAGAGGCTTAAGCTCTGCATTTTTATGGGCCCTTTCTAAATTCATGTTGTACCTAACTTTTAATCTTTTTCTTAATGAGGGACTACCACATTTTATAAGTCTCAGGCCTTGCAAAACCTGTCCTTGCCGATATAAAGATTCGGAGGTGAGTCTTTAGTTCCCCCTAGAACTCAGAAGTCAGTGGAGGAGACAAACATAAGAACAACTCATGGTAATACATTGAGATAAGAGCTATATTAGAGGTATTATGGACTGAATTGTGTCTCCTTCTCCAAATTCATATGTTGAAGCCCTAGCAATTGATGTTACTGATTTTGGAGAGAGAGCCTTTAGGGAATTAATTAAGGTTAAATGAAGTCATAAGAGTAGAGTTCTAATCCCATAGGATTGGTGTCCTTTTAAGAAGAGGAAGAGACACCAGAGAGCTTCCTCACCATGCACACATAAAGGAAAGACCATGTGAAGGCACAGGGAGAAGACAACTGTCTATAAGCTAGGAAGAGAGCTCTCACCAGAAATCATAGCTCTTACCAGCACCTTGAACTTGGAATTCTATCTTCCAGAACTATAAGAAAATACATTTTTATTGTTTAAGCCATCCAGTCTGTGGTATTTTGTTATGGCAGCCCAAGCACACTAGTACAGGAGGGATGTCAAAGGCAAATGGGTTTGAGGATTGGGTAAGCATTCCAGGCATAGGAAACTTGAGAGACCACACTATATCTGTAGAACCATAAATAATAATAATGTACTCTTGTGGAATATGACAGCAAAGATAAGTAATGACAGGTGGGTGGGGGAAAATCACAAAAGGTGTGGTACGCTATGCTGAAGAATTTAAGTTTTATCTGATAGGTGTGGGAATGCCCTGATTTGTCGAAACCATCAGAGTGGCAGCACAGAGGAGGAAGATAGATGGGAGGGAGGGAGAATAGTTAGACAAACTAATGCAATAGTCCAGGAAGCTAAGGGTGTGGCTCTAAAGTCAGTCACTGGGGATAGAGAGAGGAGCCTCTTTTGGAATGAGAGAATGAAAGAGATAGAGGGAGGAGCTAGAATCACACTTGAATTTCTCCTTTTGGTGCCTGGTTGTATATACTTGAAATATTTTGACCATGTCTAAATTGATATATCCCTAGATTTAATTAACTTATGAGAAAAAGGTTTTAGAATTCTCATATTTCAAAGAAATATCAGTGGGGGTATGCTATGGTCCTAGATATGCAGGTTTGGTCAACTGCATGCTCTGCTACTCGGGAACCAATAGAGTAGGAACACAGTGGCAAGAAGACATGGAAGAAAATCGCAGTCAAGCTTCATTACCAACATTAAACTTCTTAATAGGATGCTGGTTTTGCCTCTTACTCCACCCCCTCCCTTTTTAAAACTTGGGCCAGGGAAATTACAGTGTCTTGGAGGGAGTTGGAGTCAACCTTGGTAACTACCTGGGCTTGGGCAAAGAATATTTCCATACTTGCCTGAATCTTGGTTCTGACCCAACTTGTGGTATGCCTTCTGGTGGATCATTCACTGTCTTTGGGCCCCTATTTCACCTTCTCAAAAATGAACCACATGGGTCAAATGATTTTTAATTTCCCTTTCAGAGCTAATGTTCTATGCATCAATGTGTAACCAACTTATGTAAAACATATACAGAAATCAAGAGTCAGGAGCAATATTAAAGTCTCATGTCCAAAGACAATGCCTTATTCAGTCATGAAATGACAAGCTTTAACTCCTATGTCATTTTCTCTCAGCCTGGACCTGTCGACTCATAGAGGACTCTAGCAAGAAGAGGATATTTGGAAGCAATCCAGTTCAGCTTCCTTATCCTATACTTGAAGAGACTGAGAAACAGGAAGAGCGTTGTCCAAGGTCATATAGCTAGTTAATAGCAGAGCTGGGACTTGAACCCAAGTTTGTGGACTAGGGCCACAAGGGGCATATAACCACCAGATTTTGTGCTGTAAGTGGTACCCCCTAAAATTATATAAGGCAAAGATCCTTTACCTAATCCTCATTTTAGCACTCCTCTCACTCTATGTATCTAATTGTTTAAAATGTCTTCCTACCCTCCTGGATACCTGGTACCCTCTCTTCCTCTCTTACCTGACAGTTAAATTCTATTCATCCTTTAAACTCAGTACAGATGTCACCTCTGTGGCCCCTTTCTTTTATTAGTACATACCTCTATGGCTATATATACTTAACACATTACATGAAAGTTAGTATCTTATTTATCTCTCTGTGTTTGACCCAATAAAGCTGGGAATCATGTATTATTTAGCTCTGTACTTCTAACATCTAGCCCAGGTGCTCAATTGATGTCTAAGGAATGAATGAATGCAACAGATAAATGATGGGATGAATGTAAACCGAGGTCTGCTGGAGAATATAGAATCAAACAGAAAAGGCTTAGGAAGCCATGTCCCATGTGGTATAAATGAGACTAGGGTTTTCCTCTCATCTGGTTATTTTTTGGACCTGCAGGTCATCACCTTCATTAAGGACAGCTCCCCTAAGCTGTAAGCAGGAAATGCCTTGGTATCAGGCCCAATGGCCCATATTGAAGACATAATCCTTTGGCTCATGACTCACCAATGGATTCCAGAAGGCTCAGTGTGGGTGGCCTTCCTCAGTCCATTAATGGCTGGGAGTCCCAGCTTGTGATTGGATCCTCTTCCTGCCACCCAAGCTTATAGGTCTCTCAGATGCAGCCTGTATGGAGACCTCTGGCCATCAGCCTTGCTCAGTTTCTAATCACCCACCAGGAGACACAGGGAAGCATCCATAAAAGCTAGCTTTTATGACTACTGACACCTCCTTGAGCAAGTCATTGTGATTATTTAACATTTATGAGACATTCTCAATGCAGGGGAGGCAAAGGAAAGGCAGTTGGGCAGCCTCAGTACAAACAGGTATTTCTATACAACCCCTAAAGGTGCTGTCTCCTATTCAAATTATTTTGTTTGCAACTACATTTGGGAGCTCATACAGACCAAGGCAAAACTAACTTAATGTGCCTTGTATAACATTAAGCCAGGCATTTCCAGGGGAATCTCAGTTAACTAAGACCCAATAAAGAAGAAACTTCAATTAACCAATTTTTTTTTTTTTTTTTTTTACTTATAATGATTTGTTCTCTGGGTGATGTTGATGTATAAAGTCCTTCATTCATTCTTTCTCATTCAACAAAATATCTGGGCTTCTGATTTTATGCCAGATTCTGTGTCTGGTATTGGTATTCTAGAGATAAGTAGGAAAGCCTGTGCCTTCCAACAACTCATTCTTATAGAGAAAGTAGACATGGAAACAAAAATATACTATTGCAGGTGATGAGTTAGAGTCAAGTTTACAGAAGAGTGGAGGCCTTTAAGACAGAGTCATTAACTCACTCTGTTGGGTGGGGACCAGGTTGGGAAGACTTTTTAGGAGGAAAAGCTCAGGATGGCATTTGATGAATGATGACAATTTTGGAGTGGGTGGTTGTGGACCTGACAGAGCAAATGACTGAGCAAAGGTGTGGGAGGGTGAAATGCATGGTGTATTCAGGGAACCCTAAATTATGCAAACAGGAACTGACAGTTCAGGAGGACAAGGTGGGAAATACAGGCAGAGGCTTGATTATGAATGAGACCCTGCCCATCATTTAAGAAGTCTGGCCACGACTGCAGCATTTGGAAACATTGATCACTCTTGGAATGCACTCCTCCCTTGGTTTGGGTGACATCACACTCTGATGGAGCAGGGCCTACCTCTTTGGCCACTCCCGCTCTGTCATTTGCATGGGATTTTCTTCCCCCACTTGGTAATGCCAGTGTTCTTCAGTGTTCCTTCCACTGTTTTTCTTACTCTTGACCCTTTGAGGAATTTTCCCAGTGCAATGGTTCACCAAGTAATATCTCTCCTCCAGATAAGTTCTTTCCTGCACTCCAGATGTGTACATAGATCCAACTGCCTCGTGGAAGTCTCTGCTCGATGGGGGTAGCCATCTGCTCCCTAAATCTTCATTCCCTATGCTTACGAAAAGCATCAATATCCAGTCACTCTTATCATCAAACCTGAAATTATCCTAAAATCCTTACTTTCCATCATAAGTCACATCAAGTCCATCAGCCATTCATTCATTCATTCATTCTACATTTATTCAGTTCTTACTTTTTGCCATGGCTTTGGTGATGTAGAGATAAGTAGAACAGAGCTCTGGCCCTGAGTAGCTCATAGTCAGTTGAGAAGAAAGACACATGAATAGGTGGCTGTCATTCTGTATGCATAATGTAGTAAGAGAGGGCTGTGGGAACATGAAGAAAGCACCTACCTTAGGGGTAGGACTGAGGTGGAGTAAAGGAGATAATATCTCCTCAAAGAGTAGCAATTAGGCAGGGCAATAGGGTTGTGGAGGGAAGTGGGTGAGGCAAGGGAAGTTTTCCAGGAGAAGGAAATAACGTGAGGAAATGAATGGAGATGAAAAATGCTGTGATGTGGTTTTAACTACAAACAAACAGTTCAAGTTGCTGAAGAGAAAAGTGGAAGGCAGAAGTAGTAGATGAAGAGATGAAGTTGAGTTTCAGGGCCTCATGTTTTCTGATAGAGTTTAGACGTATCTCAAGGGAAATAGGGATGTAATCGCTGGAACAGAAACTGATCTGACCTGGTTAGTTGTGCAGGAAGATCATACCAGCAAGTAGGATGGGTTGGCAGAGGGAAGGAGGGCAGGCTGCTACAATAAGAAGGTTAAGAGAGAGGAAATGAGGCCTGCCCTAGGGCAGGTGCTCCAGGAATGGAGAGGAAATGAAAGTCGGGGAGTCAGCTGCCTTTACTCATCATTTGAACATAAGACTAATACAGAGATAGAAATAAGATAGTGTTTTTGTTATTTCTAGTTGAATGATAGGTGAACATTAATGTTTATTGAGAACACGGGAGTGAGAGTAGGCTCAGGAGGGTGATTGAGCAAGAGCACTCAATTTTAGAGCAGTTTTGAGATATCTTACCCAGGGTTGCATTGTAAGCTTGAAAGATTTTTTCATATGGGGGACTGGGGCTGACTGCAGCTTCTGGATCTGACCTTGACCTTTCTGAGTCAGATCTGTACTCTTAACAATCCTGGGCACCCAGCACAGAACAGAGGGAGGTTTTGCATTGTGGACAGAAAGTGGGGATTGAAATCACAGCAGTTCTCAGACCGAGAAAAAACCTTTGTACCTTTGCTGACCCATCGTCTGCTGGCTGTGGCGAGACTTCTGCTCTCTGCCATTTCACACTAGGAATGCTGGGCCATCTGAGATAAGCAACGAATCCCTATTCATACCAGAAAGGGAGAAATTTCTTGAACTCTGCCCATCCCTGTCTTCATTCCCATCTACCTCCACGTGTTTTTCTTTAAAGGTGATGGAAGGGGCTGCTGTAGTTGGTGGACTTATCATCACTCTGTCCTCCTTCAACTTAATCCTCTAGAAAATCTTGTCGTCTTAAAAGTGAAAGGGGCTTTGAAGGAGAAAGTGCAGTTCTCAGGAAAAAATGGACTTGAGGGCTATGTCTAGATAATGATTTCCTTTTTTCTTTCTTCCTTCAGATTGCTTTTTGTTTATTTTGTTTTAAATGGCAGGTATTTCCTATTGCCTTTGGACAGAGCTGTATCTCTCTGGTGTTTCTCTGGAGCAAGCAATAAGGACAGCCTGGGGGTGAGGATGGTGAATGTGGAGTTGCCAACCCTGAGCTACTTTTTCTTTGTAGGAGGTTGGACTGTATGAAATCAAAGGTCCTCTCAGGTTTGAGTATCTGAAATATTGTTCTGAGGGCCAGTTAGTTACAGAGGCAGCATCATGAATGGGAAAAGTAGTGGGTCAGGAGTCCTTGCTTTTCTTGCCAACTGTGAGACCCTGGGCCATTCAATTTACCTTCTCAAATCAAGATTTTCTATCTGTTACATGAAGACAATTATGCTATTAACATACATTTCAGGAAGTTGTGAGAATCAAATGGAAATGTCAAAGTGTGATGTGTAAAATACTCTGCATTTCCAAAGAACTTGGGTCTAAACGGTGATGGCTCAGCTATCTACTTTACCAATTCAGACCAGTTGAATTGTGGCTTAGAACATGGTCAGTGTCAAGAGCCAGGATGACCTCATCTTAACTAATTACATCTGCAATGACCCTATTTCTAAACAAGATCACATTCCAAGATACTAGGTGTTAGGACTTCAAGATACGGATTTGGAGGGGAGGACATAATTCAACTTATAAAAGACACATAGTTGATAGTCAAAATATATTTGTTGAAGGAATGAATAGGTAAAGTGAAAAAGGCAAGAATTAGCATGGTGCCTGTGGGGAGCTCTTGGTGTTTGGAAATTTTTTTTTTTTTTGAGCTTCAAGAACAAGGCAGGAACTGGTGAGAGCTGATGCCCAAGAGGTATATGTACCTTCTCCTTAGCACATGGGAAGCACTCAGTCAGAGGTACCTGCTATGATTTTAATTTCTACTGGTTGTTAGATGGATGCATGACTATCTCTGTGGCAATGCAGCCCTGCTCTTGGATGACTCAGTGTGCAGCACAGTGGAACTGAGTGTCAGCAGTTTGGGCTGGTGCACCATCCTGTTTACTAAGGGTCACATGCACACCAGCTTATTGAGGAGATCCTGGAGGCCAACATCTTGCATGAGACCCTCTAACCTGGTCATCTTTATTTTACATACCAACAATAGGCTGCCTTCTGCCCTCCAATAAACAGCTTATCATTCATGAGCTGAGATCAAGAACAGGTTGATGAGGTTTCTGGAACATTTCCTTTAGGGTCATAACCACTGAGACACAACTTCTGATTAATTGACCTTGTGATATAGCATGGGCAAGGTAACAGAACATAAATAGCAAAGAAAACTAAGATTAATGTGGAAATGTCCCTGAGATATCAAGATAGGAAGTTGCAAAGGAGCCAAGATGGCTCCTTGGAAAATGAGCTGGAAGTCAGAGAGAGATAACCTAATAGTAGAGTGAAATGGGCTCTGGTGTTGACTGCCTGACATGAATCCAGACTCTGCCACCTACTAGAGGTGGGATCTGGGGTAAGTCAGATCCTACAGCCCCCCACAGTGAATCTCAGTTTCCACAGCCCAAAGGTGGGAATAATATGATCCATGTAATTAGAGAGAATGCAAAAGTGTTTAACACAGAGCCTGGCATTCAGCAAGAGTGCTATGCATGGTGACAATAATAATAGCTTACACAAATCGAGTGCTTATAATCGGCAAGACATTATTCTAAATGATTAACCCCATGAGATAGATGTGATCATAAAACTCATTTTGCATTTGAAAACTGAAGTTCAGAGAGTTTAGGTAAATGCCCAAGGTCACATAGTTACTAAGTGGTGACCCTGAGATTCAAACTCAGGCAGCTTGTTTTAGAGCCTGTGCTTTTAGCTATTATGCTATGTAATTGTTGGTATAATTATAATAGATAATGATATTCTTTAGCTTTAAAGTGATAATCTGGGGCATTTCAATCAAGAAAACTGGAAGGAAGAGAAATAACAGAAGTTATTAAGCCATTTCTGGGTGCCAGCTGATAAAGTACTTATATTATCTCAACCTTCACATGCGAACTGGAAAAGATGTATTAGCACCTGCATAGCTAATATGCAAACAAACCCAAGGCAGCCTGGGTCCAAGGCCCATGTTCTCTCTACCATATCTACAGCCATCAGGGAATTTGCTGAAGGTTACGTAGAAAAGACTGCATGACACCCAGAGCCCTTTCTCTAAGGGTGACTAAAACATGGTGGCTCTTTCTGACTTGTGTCAGAGCTGACAGTTATGTAAAGAGGACCATTAACAAGTTCACAAGACACTGGGTCCAAAATGAGTAACAAATCAGACTCCTACAGGAAGTTAAGAGGGCAATAGGAAAAATACTGCTGGGGTTTGATGGTCCATGAAGTGCAGAGAAAACATTAGTGGGTAAGGAAGATGGATAGGACAGCCTATATTTAAAACTGGCTGAGGTGAGGAAGGAAGCCACCAACCTATTTTAGAAAGCTTCAGACTCTGAGGCTCCTAAGGTAAGAGACAAGGAACTTGGGTGAGAATTACTTGTCATTTATCATCCACTGGCCTCCAGTGGATGGGTTGGGGGTGATTCAACTTGAAGGCATCCCCCAGTGAAATAAAAAAAAGGATGAGCCTTGAAGTCAAGTAGATCTAGTGTTGAGTTACATTTGGTCAAATGACTTATTTCATCTCTCTGGAACTAGGTTTCCTCATCTACAATATGGGATGATAGTATCTGCCTGACAGAGCATCTGTTAAGAATTAAATGAGAAAAGGTCAAAAGGGCCTAATAAATTGCCTGGCCCATAGAAGGCACTTGGCTCATGTTCATTGAACAAATCACACGGGGAGATAAAATGTTTGTAAAACGAAGTCTTCATTGAATCACAATAAGAGTATCATTAGTAGATTCTAATTTCTTTAGATTGGAAAAGAGGTTTTCATGTCCACTGTGTTTTGCCTTTCCCATATTCAAGGACTACTACATTCCAAAGGCTCTAAGAATGCTTGATAACTGCATGAGTATACATGCATATTCTCAAACCCTGGCATGAAATGTTGTTGCTAATTACATAATGCATTCTGAAGTTTACCTTATAGGACTTTAACATCATTATCTCTTATTTTCTTCAAAATTGAGATTTTTTTTCTGATTCTAAAAATAAGTTGATTGAAAATAATTTCATAATTTAGGGTGATATGAAATAACAAGTGAAATTATACTCTCTAATTTAACTTCTCAGACATAACTATTTTGTGTAATGTGTATATGCTTCCTAACCTTATTCTGTACTCATACAAACACATTTGTTACATTGCACGCGCGTGCGCGTGCACACACACACACACACACACAAACACACACTTAGTTCAGATTCTTAATTTTTAGATTGACACATTGCCACCTGGAATAAAGCCTACATTTCTCAGTCTCTATTTCAGTGAGGCATGTGGTTATGGCTAAATTCTGGCCAATAACATATAAGCAGGCAGGTTGTACAACACCAGGAAGGTTGCCTAAAAAAAGCTAATTCAGATGGGCGGTATGTCTTTTCGGTCTTTTGTCTGTCTTCTTCTGGTCTACAAAACGGATGTGAAAGTAGAGTTCTATCAGTCTACTTAGGGCATGATGGGACCCTGTGGCTGGAAGCCACATGTTAGAGACCAATATATAGATACCTGAGTCACTGATATCTTAAAGCAATAGCCACACCAGCCCGATTGGCTTTCTTCAGTCCTTTAATATTGAAGAATAATTTCCTATGACTTTAAACCACTGTGATGAGGTCTTCTGTTACTGGTACCCGGATACAATTTCTAAATGATATAAATCTCTCCCAACTCAATGCTTTCTATTTAACTGTACATTAAAGATAGATTTTTTTCCTGTCAATGTATAAAAAAATCTATATTCTTATTCATGACTATATAAATAGTCCCTTATAAGGATTTACCATAATTTACTTATTATTGATAAAACTCATAAGTACTTTTCAATTTTTGAAAATTATAAATAACATGGAACATAAATCTTTGTGGATATTTTAATATTTTCTTAGGATAAGAAGAGACATTTTAGAGCTAAAAGATTAGTGCATTTTAATGAGGTACTTTAATTAAATTGATAAATCAGTTTGTGCATTATAATTGATATGTGTTGGCAAGTTGTCTCTAGAAAAATTGTTCCAAGCTATACTTGTTTACATGGCATTTCAAAAAGTATATTGTGAGATATTTTATAAATGCAAAGTACAAAGAGTAGCTTGAGAAACACCTTTATAGTCACTGCCTAGTTTAAGAAGTAGAACATTTCCACAGTTTCCAGAAGTGCCCTGTGTATCTCAATCCTGATGGCATCATCCAACCCTTCTCACTCAACAGGCTAGTGTCTCTCTTGATCATTCAACCAGCCTTGAGGCCAGTGAGTGACCATGTAGGACTCTTCCACTTACAAGTGATAGACACTCTCCCCAATCCCCCGCCACCACAAAAAAAAAAAAAAGTATTGGTTCATACAATTTAAATGTCCTGGGATAGAATGTGCTAAAGGCGGAAGCTCAAGTGGTCATCAGGACATCATCTCTCTTCTTCTCTTCAGCCTTTTTTCCTTCATACTGGCTTCACTCTCAGTTTCCACATAGTGGCAATATGGCAGCCAGCACCTCCAGGTTTCTATCCTCTACATTCACATGCACCAGAAAAAAATACTGCTTCTTCCCAGTAGCTCCCACACAAGACCTGGATTCATTTGACTAGATTAACTAGAGTGATATGCCAATTTTGAACATATTTAGCTCCCACCATGGATTTGTCATCTGGAATCTATCAAATCTATCTAATGCTTACTTATATTTTCTGCTTGTGTTGGGATAACAAATACCAGGGTTAACTACCTTTTTGATAATGTTGTCCCTTGCAGAAGACAGTACAAAGATAACCATCACTAACATTTATTGAGTGTTATAATATGCTTGGTGGCTTACCTCATTCAATCTTCCCTACAAATCTTTGAGGTGCATATGATGCCCATTTTATAAATAAGAAAATTAGAGGCTTAGAGAAGATAAATAACTGGCATGACCTCACACAGCTTGTGTGCATTGGGGCTGGGATTCAGCCCTAGCTTTACCTCACTCCAGTGTCCAGTGGAGAGATGGCCATGCCACATGGCCTCTTTTGTAATAGGCATGTGTTTACCTCGCAAGGCTCTTGTAAATGTGACATGAAAACACTGTGTAAACTGAAACACTTCACAAACATTAGTTCAATGAACTCATTGATGTGTCCTAAATTTACCTCCTTTGTTGGGAGGGAAGGGGACAGCTTGGTAACCCAATAATCCTAAAGTAAACAGATGAAGTAAGGGAAGAGGGAAACAAGTTTTTCCCTGAACTATTTTTCTTTATTTTTACAAATATGTTTTTAAAAGGTCATCTACAACAATTTAGGATTTTAAGAATAATATAAAAGACTTTTAGTAAGTATTTGCTCTGGTCAAAAAATGGTGCTGGGAGGACCTGCAAAGTGTAGTGGAAAAAAGTAGAATTTAGAGTGGACAGGTCGGGTTTGCAGCCTGCCCCTGGCCATTGCTAGCCCTGCTGTGTGACTTGAGGTTGGCCCGATCTCCTTGTTGGCTGCAGTTTCCCTACTGATTCAACATGGGATTTGAAAAAGGCATTTCCCATCCCAAAGTTTTTCACCTATAGAATAATTATGGGGTGAGGGTGATTAGGAGGTGATTACCAGGGGTCCTGTGGAAGTCTGAAGAAGAAAGGAAAATGTCTCCCATTGGCTGCAGAGCAACCTCCTTGAGGGATAAGGAGGGCCACAGAATGGGACCCTAGGGGTTTTCCTGCCCCTGGAAATATTTGGCTTTGGGTATTCCCCAGGCAAAAGCTTCATGACTCCTGCAAGCTGTCGCTTGGAGTTCCTGGCAAAGCTCCAGTTTGGATCTGAGGAATAGAGCAAAAGACTTTAATGTCCCATGAACTGGCTTCCTGGAGAAGAGTGCTCACCCCAGCATAACTAAGCCATTAGCGAGAAACAGCCTATTTCCAGTCAGGAGCACGCGGAGGCTGAAGGAGGTACAGTGCTGGGAGGTGGGGTGAGCACTGGATTGGGAGAGTTCTGATCTTGGCTTTGTCACTGACCTGGGCAAGTCATGCCCTCCCTCTGGGTTTCTTTTTCTTCATTTTCAAAATGAGGGGTATTAGATGTGTTTGGGGTTTTCCAGCTCAGACAAAACATGTGAAGAGATTAAATGAACAGATATTAGAGCCACCCTGCCCGAGTTCTGATACAGACTTGCTGCTCACTCTCTTTGTGTCCTTAGGTAATTTATTTAAACTGTCTTCCTCAGTTTCCCCATCTATAAAATGGCATACTCATAGAACACACCATAGGGGGTTTAGTGACTATTAATTGTAAAGCACTTCAAATCGTGCCTGACATCAAGTAGATGCCTTACGAGTGTAAGCTGTTATTGTGACTGTCACCCTCTGTTCATTATTGTGACTGTCAGCCTCTGTTTAGAATGGTGAAAGGAGTGGACCTGCCATTGTTGGGACCACAGGCCTGCAAGGCTCCAACGGTGCGCCAGGCTACCTGTGGCAGCAGGAAGATGAGGTCATGCCCAGCCAGCTCTGTCTGCTGAGGACCCTTGAGGGAAGGGTGCCTCTTATCAAGGAAACACCTGTGGGGTCAAACTGTGAGACTCAGGGGCCTCACAGCAGGGCACAAGGGAGGAAAGGAGAGAGGAGGGTGGGAGGAGGTGGGCTACTCCATCTGCAGTGAGGGAGCGATGAGCCGGGTCAGGCAGGCCAGACAGACTTGGGTCCAAGTCCTGGCTATGCCGCTTACGTGCTGTGGGAGCCCTGAACAAAATTCTGCATTTATCTAACCTTCATTTTGCACATCTGTGAGATGCAAGCGTAGTGCCCAGGTCAGGATCACCATTCCATGGAGAGTATGATTGAACTAACATAGTGGCATGGTGCCAGCTATACTGGGGATGTGTGACAAGTGTGAGTTGAATCTGAATCAAGGGAACAGAAAATGCAGCCTGTGACAACTCCAGGCAGGACACATGGATTGGTGGTGGTAGCAGTGGTATGTGTGCATTGGCATGGGTGTGTGCTTGTCAAGTGTGTTACAGTGGAAGTGGAGGAGGAAGAATAGGGAAAGCTTTGCAGTTTCCTGAGGTTTGGAAAGGCCCTTACCTAGTGACCTGTTGACATCTCTTTAACCTAAACCCCACTGCTGCAGTCCAGGCTGACACCCCTTCCAGCAGGACATGTGCCAGAGCCTGTTAACTGGTCTCTCTGCCTCCAGTCTCACATGCTGCTTTCATTTTACTTCATACTGTGAGCAGAGCCATCCTTCTAAAATGGAGATGTGACAGTGTCACTACAGTGACACCCCATAGTCCTCAGGAGTCCTCTTGGACAAGGTTGTCTTCTGATTTCCCCCTGCAGGTCCACCACCGTCCCTTCTCCACCCTGCTCTGGACCCCACAACTGAGACCCATGCTGAGGGTGTCAACAGGCCCAATTACATTCATATTTTCAGTTGGATTCAGCCAGAAAAGCCCCAAGAGATGGGCGGGGAGGAGAGCTGTCAGAGCATTTACCTCCCTCTTCCCTCTGTCCAGGTTCCTATGAAGACCTGTGTCCCTCCCCAAAGGCCACAGCTCCAGTCACAGTCTTCCCTAAACCCCTCCTTCATTGTCCCTTCAGGCTCAGGGTGATAATGTTTACTAGCCCGCAGTACTGCAGCATCCATTATTACTTTTCCTACTCCCTGTCCGCACCCTGTGTGAAGTTCCTTAAACCTTTCTCGAATCATTCAGATGAGAACACCATCCTTTTCCTGCTGAGACCCAGCCTGACACAGCGTACAAGGCCCTGTATGCCCTACCCCAGCTGATCTCTCCCCTTGCACCCTATGATCCCAGAGCTTTCCCATAACTGGTGCTTCAGCCAGAATAACATTGTTACTTCATACATACTTCCTCCAAAAAGCCTTCCTTGATACTCCTAGGTTCAGTCGGAGCCCTCTTCTGGCTCTAGTAGCCCCTTGTTTCTTCCCCATCGCAGTTGGTATCATATTGTACTGAAATTGTCTACTTACTTGTCTTTCTCTTCTACCGGACTGTGAACCCCCTGAAGGTAAGAACCATATCTTGCATGTAGAGAGTTAGGCAGTTACAGCAGAGGGGTTAAGAGCACAGACTCTGGAGCTGTTCTCCCTGGGTTTATATTCCAGGTCTTCATGTATCAGCTGTGTCTGCAGCCTTAAGCTCTATATGAATAGTCACCCCATCTATGAAATGGGGATACAGACAATATCTGCCTATAGGGTTATTGAAAAGATTAAATTAAATTAATAAATATATGTAATTAATTATAATATATGCAAAAGTATTTATTTTTATAATTGCATACATTAACAAAATTAACATATGTAAAACTAAGTGTTAATATTAACTAGTATGTATAATACTTAGTTTACATATATTGATGAAGTTATTACATGGAATTTCATATATGAAATTATAAACTAATTTGACATATGGAATTAATACCCAGGAAATGTTGGGTATTATGGCCAGTGAGTGACATAAAGTGTATGCTCAATAAATAGAGAATGAATGGATTCTTTCTTACAGGTGGTTCATTGAACAATACTGTACTTTCCCATTTAGTTTTATAGCAGGCTTGAAAGGAAGAGGTCGTAATTCTACCCCACTTTACAGATAAGGACACTGAGCTTGGAGGAACTTGCCTGGGGATCCACAAATGATATGGAGCTAAGGAGCACGTGGATATTGATTGAGACCCCCTAGCTGGGCGCCATCTCCCTCAGCTGCCACAGGGAGTGAGAAGGTCTGTGTGATTCTGCTCTAGCCAGTTTTGCTATGGGAGAGAGGTGGCTGCAGAGTTGGTAGAATCAGGCAGGGACTTATCAGGCATTGACTTTGTTACTTAGGGGTTTTCCTGGCTGTAAGCTCCAGGAGGGTTAAAAAAAAAAAGTCCAATGTGTTGCAAGTTCTGAAACCAGCTGCACTCACAAGTTCTCTGGGCACAGGTGTTCATTAGAGAGGTGAAATATCTAAAAGGGGAAGCCCAGGAAGTGTGATGCAAAAGGGAAATGAGCCTTCAGTGTTGCAATGAATGACAATAATAATAATTTACATATGGCTCTTAATAATGCTAATCATTTATCCAGTGCTTCTGGGTGTGCAAACAGTTCTCTAATAATACTCGGCAAGCTATCTTTTGAATTAATTTTAGCATCTGTTTCTTTTGTCCTTTGTGTAATTCTCACTGAGCTCCCAAACTCCAGAACCAAGCTCAGTACCTGATGCACTAAGGAAGCCCCACAGATGGTTATGGAATCACAGGCTAAGTACGTGAATGAAACTAGTCTTCTTGGTCTCACACAACTCCATTTTACAGATCAGGAGACTGAAGTTCAGAAGGGTTAAATGCTTTGAACAAGGTGACACAGTTCATCAGGAGGAAGACTGGGAATTTGACACTGTCCCTCCAGGAGACCTCCTGGTTTCATGAGGAGCAGCCAAAACGTTCAGCTCTAACAGACCAGAGTTCATATCTCCAATCTGTCATCTACCTTCCCTGTAATTTTGTATAAGTTACTCAACCTCTCTGAGTCTTGGGAAAAGTATTAACTTTTCTGGGTCTTGGTTTTTCTCATTTACAACATGGCAACAGGAATGGCCACAGTGAGGGGTCTAGACGAAACTTCTCTTTTTCCTTCCGCCCTCCTCCAGGACTCCCTCCATAGCTTCACAGGCTAGGGACTCAGGCTAAAATGGCAGGAAAGTGTGTGTAATTTTCTGCGTCCTCTGGGCACAGAGCAGTATAGCCAGTTTTCAGGCAGGCACGGGGCTTAGCTAGCAGAGATGATGGCTCTGAGGACAGCCACACTCACTCTCACTCAGTCTTTAGGCCGCTTCAGGACACGATCCCTCAAGGGGCATCAAACCCAGAAAAGGTCACTGCAGCAGCTTGCAAAGTGGGTGTTGGAGCCTGGAACACGTAAATAACTCCAAGGAGACGGCCCCTTGGCACCCTTTCCTGGTTAGGAGTAAACATTACGTTATTCAGAGAGACACTTAGGTTTCAAACCACTTCATATTTAATCAGCAAAGCCAGTCCAGGAAAAACATCAGTTTAATTTTTGACAAGAAACAAAGCTTTCTGAAATTTCATGCACACAGCCCAGGCCTCGAGGAATAAACTTATGGCCCTGTTTTGAGCCAGAGGTGGCACCAACCTGGGACACTGTGGCTGACACACTGCACATCTGTCTAGTGTTTCAGTTTGTCCTGAGGAGCGGTGGAGGAAAGTTCAGGAAAAGAGACCTACGTGGGCTGTGGAGATAGACAGACCTGTGTTAGAGTCCCACCTGTCCCTCCCTCTGGTGGTGTGCGCCTCAGGGTCTCATAGGAATAACTATGCCTACACGGAAAGCTGCATGGAGGTTTAAATCAAATGCCCCAGTGGCTTAGGTTGAACTGTATGAAACTGCCAATTTTGAAGGTCAAAAATGGTCAAACGTTCACAATTTCATACACTTCAAGCTACTATATTAAGTGCCTGCACAGTTGAATAGTCCAAAAATTGGGCTAAACATTTAGACAGGGAGTCTCAAAATTGACTAAGTCTAGTAGGGGACTGAGGAGTGTATGAAAAATATCTGATTTGGGAGACCTTCCTGGGTTCTAGACATCTGCATTTGAACAGACTTGGAACCTCCACTCCTGGTGATTTTGACAAGGTGATGCTTAGCGTTCAGTTGAACTAGGCCTTGAACAAAGAATAATCTGAAGAGAAGGGAGTAGAAGAATAAATGGCAATTCCCTCTAGCAACCCCTTGTTTTTTGTTTTTTTGTTTTTTTTTTTTTGGAGAGAGTGGTAGTCCAGAGGGTAGCAGGATTAGTGTGGGGTGTGTGTGTGTGTTTGTGTGTATGTGTGTGTAAGACAGAGAAAGAAATAAATAATGGGAGAGAGATGCTTGAGAATCCCTTCTGATTGCACTACAAACCCTAATCCTAATTTTTGATGCTTCCCTTTCATTTTGAATTACCTATATCCTAAACATTTGTATCATTTGAAGGTCAGGAGTTGGTCAACACTACACTCAGTAGTGCCTCTCATATCCAAATATGCAGGATACAGTTTCAGCTATATTCAAATGTCCTTAAAAGTTGGAGCAAGAGGAATTAGCCATTGGAAAAATGTGAATATCAGACTTGGAAGCATGTGGTGAGCTTTCCTGACCTCATCTCCTCATATCTCTGGTGAGGAAGACACAACTCAAAAAGGAAGTAGCACCTCCCAAGTTCATGCCATGTGAGTTGGGGCAGAGGTGACCTTGAGGGCTATTTCTTTGCTCTCCTTGGAGCTCATAACTAACCTTTACCTTAGTCTCCTTATTGCAGTTATGACTTAACAAACCTTGGCTAGCAGTTTCTGGGTTGCATGAGTGTGAACCTACATCGCTTTTCTCAATTGCTCCTTCCTGTCGCTTCATATCGCACACACAGAGCTGCCAGGTAAAACAGTCCTAGGCATTTACCTGTTCATTCACTACATATAGATCAGCTACACTGAAGATGCAAGGATGAACACATTAGACATAATTCTTACCCTCATGAATCTTATGTTCCCACTGTGTATAATCATAAGAGCTATAAGGTACATGCAGAGGAACTTTGAGAATGTTTAACAGGCAGGCCTACTCTAGTTGAAGCTGCTGGGAGTTGCCTGCTTTTTACTTTCTGATGGGAATCTGGTAATGAAACCAGGCTCCAAAAAACATTTGCAGACTTTTGTTAAATCCATTCTAGTTTCAGACACTGAGATGGTCTCTACTGCTTAGCTTAGATCTACAAGAAAGGGTGATAAGGCCAGAAAGATTACCAATGCTCGAGCTGAGATGAAGTTGGCAAAAACCCTGCACCTCACAGTGTTTGGGGGAGTCCTCATACTTCCCATAGGGAGGCATTCCGAAGGTTCCATTTTACACTCAAGGAAGTGAGCTCAGAGACTCTACCTGTGTTACCTGGTCTTGAGCTCTGTCTCCATACCTATAAAATGGAGACAATAAGAATCTCTACCTCACAGCGATTGTTGTAAGAATTAACTGAAATATCACGTGGGAGTACCTAACATCAGCTCTTACTTTGTGGTACCCAAGGAATAATATTCATTCATTTTTTTTCAGGAAATTTGCTCTATACAGCTTTGGCACTACATGGCATGGACTGAGTTTCAGCTACATGTGTGTGACCCCTAGTCCAGAGTCCCACACCCCCATTACACCATGAGCTCTTCTCAAGATAACTGGCAGAACATTCTAGAAGACCTTAACTTTATTTTTTAAATTGGAACTTCATTTGGGAGATATTAAGGATCCATTGAAGAAGCTCTTTGAGCTGGGAGTCATGTAACACAGCTGCTTTCAGGTGATGAATGATTAGAGTAACTATGGGAGTTGAGGATGGGATGAAGGCTAGAAGCCAAGAGTCTATTACACTTTGGCTATTCCATAAATCCAGGTCTAAAGAAATACTACAATCGTAAACCAGAGCTGGGAGAGGCTAGGAAGAACAGATGGATGCATTGTCATTTCTTCACCAAATCATTTAGTGGTTGCCTGTGTCATTTGAGCCTGGTTCTGATTTAATTTATGTGGCCCATCAGCTACACCCACAGCATCTACCTCAGTGTCTGCTTGCTAAGATGTTGGCTGGTGATTACACTGTTCCAGTCTTTGAAGAAGGCAGTGGCTTCAGACACCATTTTTAAATTGCTGCCATTCAAGGTTAAAGTGGTAATCATTCTGCCAGTCACCCACCAGAAATAATGTCATAGTTGCTCTTCATGCCAAGGATTTTTCAGACATTATCTTTAATTCTCCCAGCAACCTTGAACAAATGAGTATTATTATTTTCATTTTATAGAAAAGGAACCTGAAGCTCTGAGGTTCCTTTAAACAATATGCCAAGAAAAGTTTACTAAGTGAAAGTAGAAAATGAATCTAGCCTGCTGACTTTGAAACCTATTGCTTTCTTCTCAACCAGCTTTTCCAGATGATCTGTTTTCCCAGATGAGGAAACTGAAGCTCATGAATTGCCCAAGATCATGTAGCTAATACAACAAAGTAATAGCCAAGTTTTACAGAGTGTATACTATGGCCCGGGCAATCGGCAAAGACTCTAACAAACACCAGCACACTCAATCTACATTTCAGCTTATCCTATGTCACAAGTAAATGCCAGAACTCATGTTTATGATTAGGTTTACCTGCCTTCAAAGTTTTCAACAGACAAATTCTGCTTTAAGGAGACTGATGCCCCAGGGATTGCTATAAATCTCTAGTCTTCAATGGAGAAAAGGTAATGTTTGCTAAGAAGACACCTAATCAGAATTTATGGGCTGAAGCTGCTATATAGCCACCTCTTCCTCTGAATGATGTCTATTTCTAAATGATGGATGGAAGTCTGAGCACGGAGGGCCAGGAATGTCTAGCTTTACACGACGGGCATTTGAGTGAAGGGCACCAGTCGCTGTGATCAATAAAGAGATAAAACACCAAAGACATGGGAATGGCTGAGATCAGATGGATGAATGCAAGTTGCCTCTCTGGCATCTTTCTTTCCTAAAGAAATTGATGGAAGATGTGTCAGGCCAAGCTCACTGCATTCTAGCCTCAAGGGTCAGCTGTCCAAAACCTGTGAGTGTCCTACACCCAGAGGTAAGGGGGCTGGAGAAGGGTCCTCAAGAGTCTCTGACCCAGGCCTGGAGACAGTCACTCTCTGCTCTGTAAATACCGAAGACATTCCTGGGAGATGAAAGGCAGTTTCACAGGCAGCATCTTAAGCCCCTCCAAACTCCAGGCTTGCACTGGTCATCTTGGCTGGCTCTCTCTTTAAACAACATTGTAAAATATAGTGCTTGCTCTGAAGGATGGTGGGGCTGGAAATCAGGAATTTTATGAGAAGCAAAATTTATTTTCTCCATGAAACCTTAGAGAGTCATTGCATCTTTGAGTTGGAATGATAATCATAAAATTCATGGACTTTAGTGGAAAGTTTTGGAGTTATACTGAGTGCTTGTACATCCATGATCTCCTTTCTCTTTCCCAATAGCCCAGTGAGGAGTGTGTTGTTATTATCCCCATTTTTATAAGCAAGACAACTGAGGCCCAGAAAGGATAAGTCATTTGTTTGTATGCCTCAGCTGCTAAGTAATAAAACAAGGTCTTGTGTCCAGGGCTCCTAACCCTGGCTCACGTTTTTCCTACACTGTGACTTAGATATTGCCTGGTTCGACCTCTGGCTGCCCCCACTAAATATTGGACACAGGTGTCCCAATTCTGCTTAAACACCCAATGTAGCCGATTCCAGGGTGGGCCAGCCATTCATTATCTAGTGTTAAAAATAATACTGACCATTTTTTGAGTCCCTGCTATACACCAAACCATACACTAAAAGCACAATACCTCTAATCCTCAGATCAACCTTACATGGTTTACATTTGTGGGAATTGAATTTCATAGACAACACATGACTTGACTAAGGTCACACAACCAGTGAGTTGTGGAGCAGGAATTCAAACTCAAGTCCTTCTTACATCAAACCCACAGTACCACATTTTTCCCCTTATACTGAACAGGAATCATGTCTAATTTCTGGGTTCAGCTTTGTTTTATCACTTGGCTTCTGGGATCCTCATCTACTCTGTGAATACTACATAATTCTGAGGGTTGTTTTAAGAATATGAAATATGAAATTAAAGATGTGATATTTCTTTAGAAAAAAGTGGATAAAAGTATATCGATGTTCAATGTAATATTATTTATAACAGCCTAACAGATAAAACAAAAGCTACCTGCAACAAAACAGAAAATAGTACTAATTTTAACATTCACAATAAGAGAGAATGGCTAAGTATTAGCAGTACATCAGTTTCATGAAATATTACTCAGACATTAAAGATTTTCTTCAAAAAATTGCCTATGAAAAAATGTTAATTAAAACAAGCAGGATATGTCAATTGTATCTCAATAAATCTTAAAAAAACAAGCAAGTTATAAAATTTTATTGCTAGTATGATCTCAACTCCACAAGAAATAAGACTGGAATAAAATATATCCCAAACACTAATATTAATTACTCTAGTAATTACCTCAATATAATGGCCTTATGGATTGTGTGTGAGTGTGTGTGTGTGTGTGTGTGTGTGTGTGTGTGCATGTGTATAAATGTGTGTATGCTTCTTTACATTTTTATATTTTCCAAATTTTCTGCAATGAGCATGTGTCATTTTGAAAATTAATATAAAATATGGGGCTCAGAATGGAGCACAAAGAACTACCCCCAAATAAGGCCTTGAAAGATCAGCTAATGCCTTTTCAAAACTCATTTTTCCCCCCTGTTGTGCCAAAGTGCCATTTCAGCGTCTCTCCTCTGCTCACTCATCTCTTTTGGCACCACTATCTTGATCTGACTGGGTTCAAAGAGGAAGCAAACACAATAGACTAAAGCCAGTCTTTAGGAACTGCCTGGGCTCTCGCTGCAAATAGGATGTGCTGATATAGTTTTAAACAAAACAAAACAAACAAACAGAAAATAACAACGGAAAAACCAACAACCTCTTTAGCAATTCACTGAACAAACAGCAAGATAAGAAAGTTACTGAAAGATGATATTCTGGCCTCATCACCTGCTCCTGGAGGGTTAGCCAGAGAAGAACAGGGCAGGGCAGGTTGCTGGATGAATGAATCTGGTTTAAGATTCCAGTGGGTGACCCGAGGACAACTGACGCTTAGCAGGACAGCTCCCTAAATTATGTCTTCTGTGCCTGGTTGTATAACTGATTACCTCTAGGAAAAACGCTGTCTCTCACTTGCTGGGAAGGGCAGTAGGGGAAAGGTAAGGAAGAGAATGTTTTCTGGAGTTGTTTTAACTACACGTGGAGAGCAACAGCAGCAGGAGGCTTATCCTTCTGTGAGCGCTGGTGTGGTTTGTTCAGAAAAAGGCAGAAATTAACCTCCGTCCTATGTTGCTGTTGAAGTAGCCCATGCTAAGGACTTTATTTTTCTCTATTTATACAATGAAAGTATGTGAGAAGGAAAGGGACAGAGACATTAGGGGTGCACCCCCTTTGTTGTTACCGAGAGCAAGGCATCAACTTCTTGCCAAGGCCATTCAGGCAGCAAAGCTGGTGAGGACCTAGTTTGTCCATAGCACAAAAGGGAGAACTGGTGGTCATTTACTTTGCCATCTTTCCACATGGCACCAATATTGATGATAACTACTGTGCCTGTTGTGTACTTGTATCCTGCAGACATCTAGAAACATTATTTCATCTGTTATGGACTGAATTGTGTTCACCCAAACTCATATGTTGAAGTTCTAACCCCCAGTACCTCAGAATGTAACTGTATTTGGTGATAGGGCATTTAAAGTGATAATTAAATTAAAACAAGGTCACTAGGGTGAGCCCTAGTCCCATATGACAGATATCCTTATTAGAAGAGTAAAGCAGGTCACAGACAGAAGACCAAGTGAAAATATAGCAAGAAGACAACCACCCACAAGCCAAGGAGAGTGGCCTCAGAGAGTGACCCCTGCTGTTACCTTGATCTTAGACATCTAACTTCCAGAACTCTGAGAAAATAAATTTCTGTTCTTTAAGCTGCCTAGTTTTTAGTACTTTGTTATGGAAACCCAGGCACACTAATAAACCATCCTAAGCATAGCCCATCACATAGGGAGCATTGGTCTCAAGTGACAAATGAGGAAATGTAAGCTCAGAGTGTTGAAATAACTTGTCCAAGGTCACAGTTAATAAGGAGACTTGATTAGAACCCAGTGCCATTGAAACCTAAGGCTTGATCATTGCTTTTAAAAGAAATGAGACCATTTATGTGAAAGTGCATGGTGGACTGTAAATGGTTGTTGAATGAACACAATATCATAAGGCATCACTTCTTATTATTTTTGCTATGGTAAGTGATAGTCCCTCTACAGGAAATTATAGATTGAGCCTGGTTCTTCAGAGGATGCTTTGCTCTTCAATCCCAGGGGCCCATGTTTGGGCTGGAGAAGCATCTTCCTAATCTGTCTCACAGTTTCAGTGCATTGTGAGGTGGTAGACGTGGAGCCAGGGCTCTGGCGCTCCATTAATCTCCATCTGCCAGAGGCATAAGATGACCTTGGGCAAAGCACAGTCTCTTTTGGTATTTGAGTCTGACCTTCACACATTCTGGATTGCTCTGCCAATTTGTGCATAAAATTTTTTGTGGTCATTTTAGTGCATAGGCACTTATATTTACCTATTGGCAACCAAATCCCATTGCCAATCATAATAAACTTTTAGTCTGTCCACCTTCTGACTTAGCTTCCTTAATGCTGGCTCATCCTTTAGATCTTGGCTTAGCTGTAACTTCCTCAGGGAAACCTTCCCAGCCTGGACCAGTTTCCCTTGTTATAAGCTAGGTTAGCTCCATAACAGATACATAATTCCCTGATGTATTTCCCTCAGAGCCTAAACCTCTGCCTGCATATGGTAGGCTCTCAGCAAACACTGATGCACATATTATTTGGCTCTTTTATTGCCCTGCTCTGTGCTTTCCCTTCACAGTACTTACCATAATTTTTAATATGTAGCTGATTAATATTTGTCTCTCTATCCCTGGCCACGAGACTATAACTCCACGAGGGCAGGGACTTTGAACAGGGACACTTTGTTTTGCTGACCGTTCCGTTCTCAGCACCCAGCAGTACCCTGAACACATGAGGCTCTTCAAAAAAATTAAAGAATAAAATTAAAGGAAGGAGATTAATAAATTAGAGAGGCTTTAATTTATTCGAAAGTTATGGTACCCAAGCTCACTCTACACAATTCATTGCTTTATTTATTCAACAAACACCCATCTATATCCTCTTCTACTAAGCAAATCATTGAGAAATTGTCTCAGCCTCCATGTGGTCACAGTCTGCTGGGGGAGGCAGGCATTGACACTGGTGTAATAATTCAATGTGATCAGTGCTCTAATGAGAGGCAGGAACTGGGTTCTGGCAAATGCACAGCAGGGTAAGATTGATCCAAGAATCAGAGGATCGTGGAGGGCAGAAAGGAGGCAGCTTTGGGGCTGAAATGCTGAAGCCTAAGTAAGTGTGCACTTAAGAGGAAAGAAGGGAAAAGGCATGTTAGCCAGAGGAAAAACTTGAGCAAAGGCCTAGGATGAAAAAGAACATGACCTTCTGGGTGGGAGAAGAGCAATTAGGCTGCTTTCCTGGAACTCTGTGGTGGGGGGGCAGAGAGAGGAGTTGGGGGGTGAGGTGGGAAGATGGGGTGGGCCTCAAAGGACCACGCATGCATGCTCTCCAGAAACATTTGTGAAAGGAGGAGGAGAGCAGGTTGTCATTCTTGTCCAGCTGGGGCTCTGCTTTTGTCCCCAATGTGGGCCCAGCTCTCTTTGATCCCAGCAAGGCCATTGTTTACCCAGCAATGGCCTCTCTGCTTCACAGGGGAAAATGTGGTCTTTGTTCACCTGCGATGTTTTATCCCAGTCTTGCCCTGGTGGGGACAAGCTAGGGAGGGGCTCCCTGGGAAGACCCAGTCCCTGGCAGCTGAGGGACAAGGGCCGGCCCTGTCTCCTTTCCTCCGCCTTGCGCCTTGCGTGGGCTGCACAAAGCTCTCTGCATCCTCTCGCTCGCTACAAATCACTCTGTGTTGGGGGTGGAGAGGGAATTCTGGGCAAACAGTTGCAGCTTCTTTATTTTTAAAAATTGCCTTTGTTAACATTTTCAGCCTTTTCTTAATCTAAATCAAATGTGGTGAGGCCTGGTGTTTGTTTGAATCTTAGCTCAGCCACTCACGGGCTGTGTCAGCTGAGGGTAAGACATTTCACTTCTGGGGGTCTCTGTTGCCTCTCTGCAATATCAGGATGCTATTTAACCTACAGCATTGCCATTAGGTTTTTTTTTTTTTCCTTTTCTTTCATTGAATAGATATCTATTAAGCATCTACTATGTGCCATGCACTATGGTGGGTGCTAAATAAACACTGCAGAATGAGATAGACTTGATTGTGCTCCTCATTGAAATTTATGAGGGAAGAAAGACATCCAACACGTACTTCAGATCTGCTAGAAGAAAAGCGTGTTGCTAAGGGAATGTGTAATGGGACTTCACAGAGTCTTCTGGGGTAGGAGAGGGGCCCCCAGAAAGGTGACGCTCATGCTGAGATTCAAGGATGCGCAAAAAAGGAGCTTGGGACGGGGGTATAGTTCACCAGTGTTAGTTCCTGCCCCCTCTGCTTTGGATCAGACCCCTCACCAACACCTGCTGGGCTTGAGTGGGTTTATCAAACTCCTCTCCTCCAGGGAACTTACTTAGCCTAAAAGAGGTGGATGCTGGAAATGGCTTTCACGGGCTTGGAAATTGATGAAGACACAGACAAGGGAATGAACACAGGGCCAGTTGTGACATTTTCTGTGTGCCTTAGTGAGAAGTGATGGGGCTGTGCTGCTGGAGCCCAACTCTTGGCCCAGCTCACCAGGCTGGAGGAGAACGGGGAGGAGCTCGCAGACTGCAGTGCTTTGTAAGGCGGACCACAACAGGGTCTGTAACTTGATCTGGGTGGGGGAGGGAGGAGGCTGTCAGAGTTGTGAAGGTGAAGAATAGCTTTTCAGAGGAGTGTGTGTGTGTGTGTGTGTGTGTGTGTGTGTGTGTGTGTGCGCGCGCGCGCGCGCGCGCATGAGCCCAGTCGGGTGGGGTGGGGGTGTGGTGGGGGAAGGCAGCCTCCTCTCTTCAAGTGAGAGGATGGCAGAACAGAGCTGACTCTTGGGAGTGGCCTCAAACCGTGTTCAGTGGGTGGTGCTACTTGGGCATCCTTGGGCTGCAGGGCTCATCTGTGTGGAGCCAGGGACATTCACAAAGAGTGAGTACTTAGTCCTTGAAGCAAGACTCTCTAGTGGGATATAATTCTATCTCCATTTTACAGATGAGAAAGCTGAGGCTTAGAGAAATGAAGTAACTTTCCTGAGGCCACACAGCCAGTAAATAGTGAAGGTGAGATTTATATTCAGTTCTATATGTCTTTAAATCCATATTTCTTCTACTGTATCATGCTGCCAGATAATTTTTGGACAATATTTGCTTCTGAATTTTCTACATATAATAATGATAAGAAGAATCCCTTTTATGTAATATGTTTTACAAAGCATTCTGGCAAATGTCACTTCACAGGGTCGTCATAGTGGCTCCATTGTGAGGTAAAGTGTTCTTATCTTCATATCTAGATGAGGAAATAGCAGCTTAGCCAGGTGGTGGATTCCCTAGTGCCACACAGCAAGGGAATCACTGTGGCTGTCAGGGGCCAATTCCCTATACTTTCTTTCCACCATTGCCTTGAGACCCAGGTGGGCTCCTCAGGTCTCTGCTGGTGTCCAGACTGTCTCCTGAGCCTTCACATAAAAGGCCCAAGCACAGTTTGTTTTTCTAACAAGCTCAGAGCCTTCACTTTGTTTCAAACTCCTGATAAAGCCAGCAGCTAAAATCCCCTTTCCTGGGGCCTCCTCCTTTTGAGAAAGGGATGGTTGGCCATGTGTGTTTTTCACTGGGGCTCCCACAAAGAATGTTGCGTATAATATGAAACATGTGTCATTGGTGTTTGCTGGAGTGCCCCACCCCTGCCCTTCCTTGCACAGCTGGGAGCCCCTTCTGCAAGGCCCTCTGCAAGGAGATGGGGCCATACACACCTAGAGAGCTTCCCTCCAGAAATGCCCCCTCTTGCATAGAGAACTAGGCCCCGAGTTTCCTCAGCTCTCGAGTCTCACTTCTCCACGAGAATCCCAGCTCCACCGAGGAATTGGGACTCACACTCAGATGTGAGTGTGACTCACACTGAGTTCAAGCTGAAAACATACATAAGATGTGTTCAATATGTATCTGTGAGAGAAATTACAAAATGAATAAGCAAATGTACTGCTCTACCTTGTCACCATGCAGATAGGTGTGCTGAGATGTTTGTTGCTGAAAGAATAAGTATATTTTGACAGGGACCTTTGCATTGGTGTGTTAACTGGAGAACTCTGAATCTAAAAGCAAAATATCACAATTGTATCCTTTCTCTTCTTAGAAGATAGTATTGTCTGGAGCACAGATTCTTGAGTGTGCCTTAGAATCACCTGGAGAGCATGTTAAAACACAGATTGTTGGCCTCACCCCCAGGGTTTCTGACTCATGAGTAGGGCCAGAGAATTTGCATTTTTAACAAAGTTCCCAGTTGATGTGATGCTCTTGGTTCAGGGTCACTTTTTGAGAACTACTGAAAGGAAGAAAGGAGGATGGAAGGATGAGTGAGAGTTTGGGAGGAGGGAAGGTAGAAAATGACACTTTGCTATTCTCAGAGTCATCTTTCTAAAACTCATACTTGGATACATGGCTAACATGCTCAACTGTCCATGGCTTCTCACTGCCCATAAGACCAGAGCTCATGGCTTCTCACTGCCCATAAGACCAGTTGCATCACCTAGCTTGCAAAGTCCTTCCCAGTTGGGATCTGCCTTCATCTTAAGCCTCATTACCTCCACCCCCCTCTTGAACTCCGCACTCCCATGACACTGAGCTCCTCATCCTGCCCCTGCCTAATACAGTGACCCTTTTCCTTCTTCTCTGTCTTTGCACATGTTATTTCTTCTACTTGGCCAGCCCTGTCTACTTTCCTAAACAAGCAAACTATTCCTTATCTGAAAGGACTCAGCAACAGTTACCTCCTCTGAGAAGCCTTCTCTGACTCTCTCAGATGAAGTTTTGGCTTCCTTCCCTGAACTTCTGCAGCAGTGGGGTTGTATCTCTACCCATGGCTTTATCCCCCTACATTACAGTTATCCCTTGCCTGGGATCTTCTTGAGAGCAGGGGTGGTCTTATTTATCATTCTATCCTGGGACCTTCCTAGCTCAGTGCCTGACACACAGTAGAAACTGGATAAATGGACTGAATGGATCAATGATGATGTTGGTTGTGCATTTGTTATGAGTTCAGTGCAGTCAGTGGAGAGTAAAGTAATTCATGGTAGGTCATTTATGGACTCTTCTTTGGTAGACACAGTGCTGGGACTATATATAACTCTGAAGAATGAGAGAAAAAAGCCCTGGCTGTCACACAGTTTATTGTCAGAAGAGGAGAAAGCCATAAACTAGTTAATTTCAGCACCTAGAAGAGATGTAATGGGGGAACCAGGATGCAAAAGGGTCTCATAGTAGGAGTCCCTAATCTGAGTGGGGTTGATGATAAGAAATAAATAAAGACTTCCAAAGGAGGTGACATCTACACTGAGGCCTGAGGATAAAAACGGAGAAGGTGAGCCAGAACATGGCATATTCGGTGGACTGAAATCGTCATGGCAGAGCTCAAGATGAAGTGGCCTTGACTGGGGCAGGAAAGCAAGGCTAGGTTTGGAATAGGTAGAGGTGAGAGCAGAGGAAAGGCCCTCTGAAAGTGATGATATAGGAGGATTGGGAGACCAGATGGTCCTTGTCTGAGTGAGGTGAGAATACAGCAGAATAGAAAACAAAAACAAAAACAAAACAAACAGAAGTAAGAGAGCGACTGTCTCATGGATGCTGTCCCGTCCGAAGACCTACTGAGGTCACAAGATCAGTTTCCAGAGCCATCAGGAGGGGCTTCCCGGAAACATGGTTTTCCAGGATGGGGAGGATTTGGAAGGTGAAAGGAAAAAGAGCTTTGAGTAAAGGGCAAGTCGAAGGAAGGCACAGAGGAAGCACTGGGCACAAAGCATGGGGATGAGGAGGCCAGCCTAGCAGAGGTATGAAAAAGGAGATAGAAATAACTTTCCTCTGCAGGTTTTTCTGTATGTTACAGTCTGCAAAGCCCCCGCAAGCCCACGCACACAGCCCAGGCAGCCCGAGCAGGGCAGATAACACCTTCCTATTCTGCAGAGGAGAAAACCAGCATAGGCTGCCATGAGCATTGCAGGGGAAAGGTCACAGGGCCACAGGTTTGGTGTTTGTTTTCTTGCTAGGAGCTGACCTTTCCCCTGCTTTAAAAGCTTTTTGCAGCTGCTTTACTCAGAGTGAACAATGCAGTCTACTCCATGGCAGGCATTGTGGTTCTTTCTTACCTGATTTCTTTTTGTTCCAGTTAGCACTTAAAAACATCATCAACACAGAAACTACTCTTGCCCTGAAGCCATTTGCCCGTGACTGTCTTCTCTTCCTGGTTCCCTGAAAGCTATGGAGCTCACTCCATAACTATTGGGCAAGAGAGAGAGGAAAGAAAAATGGACCAAAAGCTCGCTCTGTGTCAGGACCACGCTAAACACGTTTATACAGAATGGGTCACTAAAGCTGAGCAGGACCGAGCCCTTTGCCAGAACATACACTGTGAGGTGGTAGAACTGAGATCCAGTCTCAGGTCTGTTTGAATTCTGAAGAGCAGAATAAACAGGACCAGATGGGGAAAAACTTGGAAACCAGAGCCTTCCTCACCTGAGGGTCAGTGTGCCCTGGGAAAATGTTTCTGGAACAGCTCATATTCTTTTATGGCTTCGTATCTATTCACACACTGGCCTCCTTCCTGTACTTTCTAAGCTCCTCTGCCCACCAACTCCTGTTCATTTTTTAAACATCCTGATGATGCCTTTGGGGACCCCTGCCCATGTTGGGTGCCCCTCTTCCAATCTTCCGTTTCCTTGTACTTATCCTTAATGCAAAATCTATTATAATGAATGTTTTACTGGACTTTTTAAAATTGACTATAAATTCCCAGAAGCAGGGTTTTTAAGGATCTCTGAGTCAATAGCTAGTGCAGCCCTCAGCCTATAGAAGTTCAGTAGATTCTTGTTGCATAAGTAAATGAATGATTGAAAGACTGAATTTTTTCACAGATTCATTTTACCACAGCTGACCTGGTACTCACATCCTCCATGTTAGCTCTGATGAGACTGAGACACAAAGTGACATGCCAAAGTCCCATAGGCAGCCAGATGAAACCAGTCAAACAAAATGAAAGCAGCGATAACCACCACCACCACTCAATAGCCCCTACCCCCCAAATTTGCATTCATCAACCACCCAGATCTTTTATCCAGAGTTTGTGTTACTTCTAATGATCAGCTGAGATTACTAGCTGCCTGCCCAATATCCCTATTAATTCAAGTGAATTGGGAATTGTAATGTTCCCCATTTAGAAAGGACATTTCCCAGTCTCCTTAGCAGCATGGTGTGATGGCCCTGTGCCCAAGTTCAGGCCAATGGCATAGAAGAAGTTTTAGGGTAAGATGTGAAGGAAAGCTCCATGAGAAGGGTGAGGGGGTATGGCAGATACAGCTCTTCTCCTTTTCCTTCTCCACCTTCTCCTTCTCTTTCTCGTTCTTCTTCAACTTGCTCCTTTTACTTTCAGAATGTGACATGATAACAGAGTTGCAAAAGCAATCCATGAACCTGAGATAACCTTGTGGGTGGATGTGTTTTGGGGGGATGAAGCAACAGAAAGTCAGAAGAAACTTGGGTGTCTAATGACGACAGAGCTCTGAACTGCTTGCCTCTCGACTTCTTATGTGAGAAGAAAATAGACTTCGATTTTAAGTTAATCTTATCAGTTTCTTTTTATTTGTCAGAAGATGCAGGAAAGAAAGTAAGGGGTCATCAGCTCTGGGCCTGTTGGGCTCGGCTGCCAGAGGTGAAGCCTGGATGAATGGGCGTCCTGCAGGTCAGAGGTGGGTTCACGGCCATGGAGACTTGGTCCACTCACCAGCACCACCTCCCCCCAGTTTCATCCAGTAGGAACAGGGTAGTGGGTGGAGGCTGGGAAGTCTGGTGGGTGGTGTTTCAGTTCCTCCCAGGACAGTCTATGACCTTTAGCTGATATCAGCTCATGCACTTTGGGACTTGAATGGACTTAGAGAACCTCCGTCTATTCCCGGAAATGGGGTTGCCTGTCCATCAGCCATGTCCACTTTGGTTCTTATCGTCAGAACACTAATTTTGTTGTGCATTATATTCATCTTTTTTACCTTTCACTGATTTGTTTAGGTAAGGGACATGTGATTACCCTCCTGTTCCTGGCTTGGGCCAAGAAATACAAGGGGCACATCTGGGAAACTTTTTCTTATTCCTTTCTTTAGAAGAGGCCTAGACAAACATTAACCTCCTCTTGCCTTTGGGCATTACTGAGTAAGGAAGTGAAGGTGGGAGCTACAGGAGCCATCTTGACACCATGAAAGAATCACATAGAACCTGGCTTGTGGCCCTGACACATTTGAGGCACTGGACTACCCAAACTGGGACCGCAATATCTAGACTTCTTGCTATGTAGGATAACAGCATTATTATCACTTTTTTTTCTTGTAGCTATATTAAGCTTAGCTTAAATAAAAGCTGAACTCTTTCTTTGACAAATGAGGTGAATAAGACTCAGAGACAGAAAGTAGCTTGCCCAAGGTCACACTGTACTAATAATAACGAGAAAAAGTTTTTTCGGCTTAACATGTGGGCTCACCTCAGGAATGAAGTGAAATTCTACATGTGTTTAGGAATACATGCAGATCATCTCAGTAGTTCTTTTCTTTCTTTCTAGATGGGGAGTCAAACACATGATATCAAGTCCAATTCTACTACAATGAACATAATCCCTCATGACAACAAAAAGAAGAATCATTTTACAGAGCACTTTATTATTTGTAGAGCTTGTCAACATTTGCCAAGGTTTTTCATATACATAATTTTATTAGATTCTCACAACATTGTGGGGTGGGTCAGATGGGGATTATTATTCTCATTTTATAGATGAGGACCCTGAGAATCAGAGAGGCTAAGTGATCCAGCTGAGGGAAACTCAAGCCTTGAAACTGCAGTGTAAGTGCATTAAGTACTGACAAAGAGTTACAAGGTCAGAGTACTGTTCACAGGGCCCTGTTTCCTGCTGTGGTTTACAGCAAGACCCACAGGAGTGCCAAGTAGGCCAGGTGAGTACTGTTGTCCCCATTTTGGAAATGAAGTAGAGGCTTGGAGAGAAGGATGATATGCTTAAGGTTAGAACTGGGCTGTTTTGCTTATAAGGTGTCATTTTTTTCACATAACTTCATGGCATTATCTATAATTGTCCCCAATATAAACACATGACCTTGTGGTAAGTAGGGAAGATACGGCCACTCTGTGTAAGTAACATGTCACAAGGGCAGAGAGAAGCTGAGTGACTTGGCTGAGGTAACTGTGCTGGTAGCAAAAATATGAATCTGGGCTTCCTGATCCCCTGCTCATTGCCCTCCTCCTTCTCCTTCCTGCTTCCACAACCATAGGTGATATTGGCTTATGTCATCTCTCTAAGGAATCATATTTCCTTTAGCCGCACCTGGGAATATACCCGTCTTATCCACTGCTCTTCTCTCTTGCCTGGAACAATGTCTGGCTCCATAAATATTGGCTGAATGAATAAATGATTCTATGAATTCCAAGCAAATATTTATTGGTGTCCAAGCACCTAGTGGGCCTTGGGAGGGGGTGAGATGGGCAGCTCAACAGTAACAAAGTACATGTTGGAGTCCACCTTCGAGTTCTCCTTGGTCCCTCTGCTCTGAGATGTCCTCATGGGCCCAGTGTAATATCCTAGGCATGGCTCAGACCTGAGCCAGTCCGGGCAGCCCTAGCAATAGTTCTAGTGGGGTTTAGAACAGGCATTACTGTCTGTGTAGCCTAAAAATTTATTTATTCACTCACTTTATTTATTCATGCATTCATTCTATTCATTCATTCATTCATTCATTCATGCAACAAAGAGACCTTGTCTTGGATCTTGGGGATACCAACACAGAGTTTTTACCTATAACTTACTAACAGTCTAGTGGGGCCACAAGTAATAACCAGGTATCAAAACAGTAAAATAAATAACAACTACAGTAGTAAGCCTAGGATGCTGTAAAAATATAGAGGAAGGACACCTAATTTAGTCTGAGGACCAAGGAATGCTTCATACACAACTACAGCTGCCATTCATCAAGGCTTTCCAAATGTCAAGTTCTGTCCTAAGCTCTTCATATTTATTAACCAATTTATTTTTCACAGTAACCTTGTGAAGGTGTTATCATTTCCATTTTACAGATGAGCAAACTGAGGCTCAAAGATGTACTATGATTTTCTCAAAGCCACATAACTCATATGTGCTAGTGCTGAGGTCCAGCTCTTAACAACTGGGCTCCTAATAGCATATCTGCTCTACAAACTGCCTCCTGGCTAATAAAGTTACACCTGAGATGTATTTTGAAAGACATGTATGAGTCAACCAGGCACAATGGCTGTGGCAAGTGTGGTTTTATAGGAATTATAGATTATGAGGGTAAAGGCATTTCAGACAAAATGAAACTCCATGGGCAAAGGTATAGAGGCTGAAAATGGTTGGTTGTATCTAAGTGGAGCATATGAATGGAAGGGGCATTCTCCTCACCCATCTTTATGGAGATATTATGCAGAGGACTTTCCTGCAGCATAGAGCCAAGGATGGATTGTCTCATAGCCTTGACTTCCCCAAGGCAACTTGGATATCCATCAGTATGTCGCATCTCCTCTCCTAGACTGTAGACACTCTGAAGTTATAGCAACTATAACCTTTGGGTGACTGGTTGAGTCATTAAACAACACACAAGAAAGTCCTGTTGGAAAGAAAAACCATAGCTTGGCTTTGTGAATTTGTAATTTTGGGCCAGGAGGACTAAGAAAATGTCTGAACCTGACTCTTGGAGGTGTGAGAGTGTGGGTTTGCCTGTGGCTGAGGGGGCAGGAGGACTGACAGGGTGAGCTGCTGCTGTTTGGAGTGAGGGCTTTCTCTTTCTTTCCCCTTCCTGCCATTCTTCTTGCCTTCCACAGGTTATCACCGAATAGCCACTCTGTGTCCAGTTTGGTGCCATGGTAGATACATGGATGAATGATATCTGGTCACTACTCTTAGAGTGTCTACAGTCTAGGAGAGGAGATGCGAAATACTGATGGATATCCAAGTTAATGATTGCAGAGGGATATCAGTTACAAAATGTTTTTAGTTTGATGTACATTTTTAGGAACCCATGTATGGCCAGGTATGGAAAAGCAAATATAAATACTATAGAATCCCTGTTTCCAAGAAGCCACAGTTAAGGGATACTCAAAAGATAAGTGTTAAATTGGAAGCATGTGTAAGCACCATGATGCACAGGGGAAGAAAGAAGAGTGAGGGAAGCCACAGATATGAGATGCCATTTGAACCAGGCCTTCCACCCAGCCAGGGCAGTCACATTCATGTGTCATGCACGTGCTCCTTGAGGAAATGAATTTATAATCTATTATCTTAGAATACTTCAAAGACTCTGTGAAATCCATACATTGAGCTCCATTTTTCTCTTGAGGAAACTGAGTCCCAGAGAAGTGAAGTAACCCACTGAAGTCTCCATAACTGGCAAGGTGGCAGAGCTGGGGCCAACCCAAGGCTTTTGGCTCAGGTTCTTTTCAAGACACCCTGCTGCCTCTGCAAACAACACAAGGGAGAGAATGACAAGTGCCATGTGCCCATGTGCCGTCTACTTTTAGCTCCTTCATTGGACCAAGGCCCAGAAAGTGTCCCATCGTGTTACATCTGTTCAAGGCTGTGGGTGATCTGTGGGCTCAGGCTTAATCCAGTAGGAGGATTTAGTAACACAGGTTGCCTGGTCTCTCAGTGGGAGTGCTGATTAATCCTCCAAAACTCCCTGTTCCAGCTCTATTCCTCAGTCACACTATTGGGATGGGGACTCAGAGCCCCATTTGAAATGTGAATGACAGCAGTCACCCTGAAGCTATCCCTGAAGATCATTACAGTTCAGAGAATAAGTGGGGTGTGAGGGAGAACTGCCTTGTCTCAGGCAGTGAGCCATGCAAAAGTGGGTGGGAGCTTTTTTATGCATCGCAAGAAAAAGGAAGGAAAGTCCACAGAGGCTGACTGAGTTAGCATACTTTGTGAAGTGCTTTACATAAATCTGAGAGGAAGCATTCCCTACCAACAAGACCCGAAGGTTTTGCAGCTGCCTTTGCAGGCCAGTCTCGAGGCTGTGGTCACCTCCTTGCCAGTTTTTCTGCTAAAGTGGCAATCTTCTTCAAACTACACAGGTGAAAGCATTTTGCCTAGCCCTATCTGAAGTCCTACTACTCCTGTTTTGCAGATGAGAGAGAAATGGCCTAGAGAGGTCAAGCAGGGTCACAGAGTTAGTCATTGGTGCTGCAGAGACTTAAATTTAAGTCTTGAACTCCAGGAGAGCATGTGGGAAGGGGCGGGGGCACTTCTAGGGAAGTTGTAGGGCCACAGAACCCTGAAGAGGAAATTAAAGTTGGGGGTCCACGCCTACCTACAGTAATGTTTGCTGAGTAGTAAAATCCAGATGAGATGAGTGGAGAGCAAAGAGGCTCCTGAGCCCTGGCACTGGGAAGCGCGCTCTCACAGAGGGATGCATCTGGCTCCCACTCTTTGCAGAGGAGCCTGTCAGATCCAAGCTCTGGAGGGCGAAGGGCATTCCTCTGAGAGAATGACCTTTGTCTCCAGTGAAGCTGCTTTTGGGAACTGTGGCTGCCCCAGCCTCAGCCATTGAATGCTGCTGCACCAAGAAATGAATAGTTCCCATGGCCAGAGAGATGCTTCTATGCAGTTTAATTTGGCATAATGATAAGTTTTCTTGGTACATTATATTATGTGCATTGTTGTTTCAGCAAAAATTATTTGAATACAGAAAGGTTTTATTATTGAAAAAAATTTGTAATTTTTTTTTTAATACTATATTATCCCTTTAAGGCTGGTTCTCCTCCACATTCATGCACTTCAGTGATAGGCACATCCTTGGGTTGCTTTTTCCCTTTCTCTAGTTTATGCTTTGGAGGGAGAGGGAGGCCTAAATTATATGAGATGATTCTAGAAGCTGTGAAGGCCAGGGAGAGCCAGGTCAAAGAGGAAGGGAAAAGGGGCACCTCTTTGAAATGGTGATGACATCAGAGCCGGGTGTCTCTGGCCAAGGACTCTGACACACATGTTGTACCCTGCAGGCCCCTGGGAGTGCTGGCTTGGGGGTCTGCTCATTTAGATGTCAAATCCTGAATCTGTCACTTGCTAGCTGTGTGACACTGGAGAAGTTAGTTAACTTTGCTCCTTCCTTTTGTATTGTTTGCTTCCCAAAGTGAGGTGCAAATATTCCTGTAAGGAGCATGTCACTGTGCCAGGGAATGCAAAATCACCCAGTCCATAAACATGTAATTTCCTAATGAAGCACCTGTTTTATCAAAATGTTGGCAGTGAGTATATGTGCCTGCACGCATATGTGCTCTAGTGACAATGATATAATATTTATATTAAAATAAATCCAGCTAGGTAGTGAAGGGGATAGTCATATGCTTATGAATTTTAAGACTGAAGAAGGAACTTTGAGGATAATTAATATTTGTCCTGATCTGTTTTGTCTATGCATTCTCTCTTAGTACTTACCAATTTTCTCATTTTTGCCTGTTTAAAGATACTTCATGAAAAAATATGACAGAAAGCCATTTATCCTAAAAAAGGTAGATGTAACATCCGTTGCTTAAGAGCAGTGCTGTTATGATTGCATAAGAGAACATATTTAAAATTGTTGGAGGCTTGGTAATGAGTTTTTAGATACAATGCCAAAGGTATGACACATGAATGAAAATGCTGGTAACTTAGACTTTATTAAAATTAAAAACTTCTGCTCTGTGAAAAACACTATTAAAATAGTCAAAAGATAAGCTACAGAATGGGGAAAAACATTTACAAAATCATATCTGATAAAAGACATATTTAAATATACAAGAACACTTAAAACTCAACAATAAGAAAATGCACAAAAGTTATAAACAGACACCTCACCGAAGAAGATATACAGAAGGTAAATAATTGCATGAAAAAATGATCAACATTATTTGTCATTAAGGAATGGCAAGTTAAAAGAACAATGATATATCATTGCAAATCTATAAAAATGGCCCAGATTTAAAACACTGACAACATCAAATACTGGCGAGGATGTGGAGCAACAGGAACTCTCACATTTATTGCTGGTGGGAGTACAAAATGACATGGCCACTTTAGAAGACAGGAGTTTTATCATATGATCCAGCAATTACACTCCTAGATATTTCTCCAACTGATTTGAAAATTTATGTCCAAACAAAAACTTGTGCCCTAGTGTTTATAGAAATTTTATTTATGATTGCCCCAAACTGGACCCCCTCCCCCTACACACCCAAGATGTCCCTCAATAGAAGGATAAATTGTGGTACATATGCAAAATAAAATATTCCACAATACAAAAATAAAGAGCTATTAAATTATGAAAAGACATGTATGAATTTTAAACACATATTCCTAAGTTAAGGAAGGTAGTCTGAAACTGTTGCATACTTTATGATTTCAATTATATGCCATTATACAAAAGGTAAAACTATAGTGGGGGTACAAAGATCAGTGGTTGCCAGGAATTTAAGGAAAGTGTTGAATAGGTGAAGCATAGAGGATTTTTAGGGTGATGAAACCGTTCTGTATGATATTGTAATTGTGAAGATGTGACAATCCAGTATGTATCAAAACACGTAGAATTCTACAGCAAAGTGAACTTTAATGTATGCAAATTGAAAAAAAAATCACTTAGGAGGTCAAGAACCCCAGGATAGAATGCAAAATGTGACAGAACAGCTAACTGTATTACAAATGTATGATACAACTTTAGTAAAGGGGGTGGAGGGAAAATTTGCCAATCTGAGTAACTTTGGAAATGAGTGGAGTTTGCCAAACTAAGGGCTACAGAAACTGTATATAAGCACAGAACTCTAGTTGAAAAGTTGTTTCTCATGAGAATACGGATTAACAATTCTGACATGCTATACAAGTATACTGGGATTGAACGATAAGTAAATGGGTGGTAGGAGCCAGAGGAGGAAGCAAGAGTGATCCATGTGGTAATGAATTAGAGTTGGAGACATCATTATGATCCATGTTTAGCTTACTATAGATACAGATGATTACATATAGAAATATTTATAGACATGCATAAATACATGGGTTACCAGTGAGTGTACACACGTATATTTCCCTGCTGTGTCAGCTGAGAGAGCCTAGAGGAAATGACTCTCCAGTCCCAGGGAGTGTTCGTAGGGTCCAGATCTTGGTTTCTAATACCATTCTACAATAAAAGAAACCAGTTCTCCTTAGATAAATGGCTGAATCTGTCAAAGGGATACAGAAACCAACTGAAAGACCTCCCATGACCAAAGCTGGGACGATTTAAGCAACAAAATAAATAAGGTAGATTGGATTATAACACAAAATATAAAAATAAATGTCCATGAGTCCATAGTGATATAAACAAACGATTAAATAAATAAAGCAATAAGGGAGAATATACAAATTTTCTATATAGCAGAATTCCAAAATTCATGTAGATCTGCCATCAGGAGATGAAGCACATTTCCCGATGCATCACATTGTGGTTTCCTTCCAGAGAAACTTGTGTGAAAAGGGAGAAAAAAACAAGTAAGTTTACAGTAGAGAAATCTGACAAACTCTAGCTCAACCAGATGATCAAGATCAACATCAACAGTAAGCCAAGTCGGTGGCATGTATCTTTAACATAATGTGATCAAAATGGCACTTTGCCCCTGCAGCCATCCTTCCCAAGCCATAGTCTATCTAGTTATAAGAAAAACATCAGACAAAGCCTAGTTGACAATCTACAAAATATCTGACCAGTACTCCTTAAAACTATAAAGGTCATCAAAAACAAAGAATGTCTGAGAAACTGTTATAGCCAAGAGGAGCCTAAGAGACACTACAGCTAAATATATTTGCTATCTATGATGGAATCCTGGAACAGAAAAAGGACATTAGGTAAAAATGAAGATGTCTGAATAAATATAGACTTCAGTTAATAATAATGTGTCAATACTGGCTCATTAATTATAACAAATGTGCCACATTCTTATACAAAGTAACTGGTGATCTGAATGTGACATATATGGGAATTCTGTACTATCTTTACAATGTTTCTGTAAATTTAAAACTATATAAAAATTATTTTAAAAAATGAGATAATCCATTAAAAAATTATTTGGTAAGTGGTTGCTATTAAATGATAATCAACAATAATGAGATTGAGGAATGTTTATTCACTGAAATAGCCTATAAGGGAAGCACTCAGAGGAATTCCCTGAGAGAAGCTGGAATTTCAAGGGCATGATACTGGCTGATGCCAAGGTTTCAGAGAAGGGGCATCATTATTCTTCATGAGATAATTTTTTTTTTCCTTCTGAGGAAGGAGGAAGCAGAATAAAACAATAACAATATTTATTGAGCACTGAATTATCTGTTCTAAGTGCTTTATCTGTTCTAAGTGCTTTTTCTCATTGAATCATGATGAGGGAGATACCATTATTCTCCTATACAGAGCAAAAGAGAGGGAAAACTGAGGTGCAGAGAACTTGACCCATCCAAAAACATATAGCTGATAGGGGATAGGGAATATGAGGTAAAATTTGAACCCAGGAAGCGTGGCTCCAAAGCTATCTCCATTAGGCTACTTGCCAGGAAATATGACGGTGCCCTGTGACCGTTCACATCCTCTGCAATGTTTCTTAATTCCTGAATTGTGTGGTGTGAGCATATTTTCTGCAGAAACAAGAAAAAGACTGAATTTTATATCTTGGATGACTCTAGACTATCAAAGGCCAATAAAAGTTTAGGTCAAGTTCACTTAGATCTCTGAGAGTCAGGAAAAGGGAGTTGGGGTGGGGGCATAGTCCATAGATGACACTGGATAACACCTTTATTATTACTACTGGTCATCCCCTTCCTGCCCCACTACCTAGTCACCCCTCACTCAAATATTCCAGAGCCTCCTTCAAGCAGGACCACTTCCTCAGGGGAAACAGGATGTCTACTACAGGCTTGAGCCGGGTCTCAGGGGGCTCAAGGTGGGAAGAGGCTGTCTAATTGGTTAACACAGAGCTAGGCACCAGAGAGGAAGCAATGTTTCCAGGATCTGAGGAAGCCACCATTTCCTCCTCTAGCAGGAAGCAGCCCTGGCTATTCTCAGCGCCCCGTGGCCATGTGGAGCAGTGGAAATCACAGCCTGGCAGTGTCTCAGGTTTGCCTCCTGCAGTTTAACAATCTCCCAGTCAAAATAAACTGGCTCTTTAGGTCTCGGGGGCATGGTTAAGGTAATAATTGAGAGAGAGAAGCCAGAGGTCTGGCTGTAGCATGAAGATGTGGAGAGACTTTTAAAATATCAGGCTAGTATTGACTGCTGGTACCTCATTAAAGCGGTTTAATTGAAGCATTGTGAAGACCAACAAACCAAGAAATTTCGTTGATGGTTTCTCAAATAGCCGGTCTATGCCTAGGGCGAATCTAGACTGATGTGGTTAGGGGAGATGGCTTATCCTTTAAGCATATATATAGATAAATTTTCAAGAAGAAAGCTCCATGATTCAGTAGAAAGGAAACTGGAAAATGAATCAGAGAGAATTGGGCTTGAATCTTAACTTCAGCAGGGGAGGGAACTTCTTGCCCTTTTGAGACTGTCACAACTGTCTGACCTACGCTTTTTCATGCAGCAAATTCACCCTGTTTACCTCACAAATCAACCTTGATTCTTCCTTTCCTTTATCTCCTCCAGTCCACTGGTTCCAGAGCCCCGGAGATACCCTTTCTCCCTCCCTCATTCCTTCAATCATTCCATAAAAGTTTACTGAGCATCTGCTTATTGTCAAGAGTGATCGTACCTTTGGAGATTCAACAGGGAATGACACAGAATTTACCTTCTTTTGAAGAGGCAGATAAAAAAGTAAACACAAATACATGAGATAATTTTATGTTGTGGTCAGGGAGGGCTAAGAAGGGAATAAGCACATGCCTTGATAGAAAGTGGTTGGAGGGGAAGGGTTACTCTATGTGAGAGGGTGAAGCCCTCCCTGAGAAGGTCACATTTGAATGATACCTCACTGGTGGGACAGAGTCAGCCACTTAAGGGGATGGGCTTCTGAGGAGAGGGGACCGTGTTCAGTGATTTCATGTGTGTTTATTAGGGGTTTATAGATAGGAGAGATGTGGTAGTGAGCCAGGTGGTTCAGGTCTCTGCCCTCATAGAGCTTGTATTTTGGAGGGAGGAACAGAGAAAGACAAACAAACATATAAATAAAATCAGTTATTGATAAACACTCTGCAAGAAAATTAAGGCATAGGTTGGTTCGGGAAGTATAGTAACTGGCAGAGGAAACAGTGGGTGTGAGGGCCTGAGGCAGGAAGGGTCCTGCTGGTTCTATAAACAAAAGGGATAAAATGTTTCTCTGACACACACCTGGACATTCTCCATGCCCCACTGGTTGCATTCATCAGTGCCCAGATCACAAGGGCTCAGTCTCCACCCCGTTTACTTGCGAGAATTCTGGCCTGTTCCAGAGGCTCTCCTTCCAGGGAGAGCTTACACAGTCCTGCAGCTCCGGCACTGCTGGGCCGCTGCCCCCTACTGGGGTGTCTGGCAATCAGATCCACTGCTTGACATGTCCTCATTCTCAGAAACACCACCCTCCCTGACACTGATGGGGTTACTGGATGTCTAACAACAAGGAAGTCTAGCAAAATGCTGCTGACTTGCAGAGAGGTAGGTCCAGGACCTCAGTGGGATCCCAGGTGTCCTCCCTGCCTTTGGGAAGCAGATAATGTACAAGAGAGAGATCTGGGTTCATTTTTCCAAAAAAAAAAAGAAAGAAAGAAAGAAAGAAATATATATATATATATTTATAGAGTGCTAGATTGGTGTGAGGGGCTGGCATTACAAGGGTAAATGAAAGTCTAGCTCTTGCTCTCACAACTCACTGATCTTACAGTTTAGTGGGCCTTTAATACCAAGGTAAGGAGTCTGGATGCAATTCAAGGGGCACCAGGAGGCATTTGAATCACCCAGGAGATTTTCTGCGGCAAGTTATAGAGAACCTAACCCATGCTGGCTTGAACAATAAAGAGGGTTTATTGGTTCACCATAACTGAAAGTTTTAAAGGTAGAGAGGCTTCAGATGTGGTACAGTCAGGGCTCCAGCTCTGTGTCTCTGTGGTTTCCTTGGCTCCATCCTTCTTATCATAGGCCAGCACCTTCCTTGTATTGGTTTTTCTCAAGGTCACAAGATGACTGCCAGCAGGCACAGAGGCTATGTTTTTAAAAAGTTATATTCTGGGAAGGAGAGGAGAACAAGAGCAGAACAACCTTAAAAGATATTTAATTTTGAGCTTCTTCTGACTAATAGATTCTCCTCACACTCTGCCTAATCTCTGCAACCAAGGAAATGCAATGCCTGGATTACTAATTCCTGCAGCAGGGTCTATGGGAGTCCCAGAATTGGCTAACTAGGCTTACATCCAGAGCAGTGGTGGATCCTACCCAAACCACAGGATGGTGGATGGGCTGGAAAGATGCTGGGACATAGCAACAATGCCTATAACCATGGAAAATTTTCAAGTAGAAGACTGATATAACCTGATGTACATTTTTACAGATCACTCTGGATTGGAGGTGGGCAAAAGAGAAAGTGGGGAGAACCATTAGGAGCTATTCCAAAGAGAGATGGCGGTGGCTGGGCCCAGGAGGTAGGCAGGGTAGGGAGCAAAAAGGACAGATTCGAATCCTTGTCCTATCACTTAGCAGCTGAATGGCAATGGCATATGCCTTAACTTTTCTACATTATTGTCCACATTCATATAAAATTCTTAGCTTTATTATTATTCTTAATATGATTATAATTCTTAGCTTTTAGGATTTGAAAAATTCATTAAATGTGTGTACCACAGTTTAAGTCCTCAGTAAGTGACATTATTATTATTAGTGTCCAAATTTCTTAGTATGACATGCAAGTGCTTTCATGTTCTGGGCTGAGATAACTCTGGGTGGAGGAGTGAGGGGGGCCTCCTGTGTTCAGCTGACATGGTCTTCCTATTACCAGGTGGAACTTTCCAAAATGGGAGAAAGTCATAAAACTTCTCTTTTGCTCCCAGTGTATTTTATCTCTAGTTCTACCAGTCAATATCCATATCCTGACCAGCAAAGGGGGTGGTGTGTCATGTTTTCAGTCCACAAATATTGACAAAAGAATGAGGGTTGGCTCAATGCACTTTAATGAGTAAGAAACAAATGAATTTGCTCAAATTTCCAGAAATTTTCTCCCAAACTGAGTTGCAGTGTTCTGAGCCCAGGAAAGCCCCCTGCTTATCACTATCATTTCAAAATGTTTTCACCAGAATCTATGGCTTGAATGTTTTCTTGAGAATAATAATTTTGCATATTATAAATAGATCCTCAGTCTGCAAAGGGTGAAATGAATTTCTGGCAGAAATACTTAGTAGAGGGACTGTAGACTGTTTGTGTGGCGGAGGAGGCCTGGTGAGAGAAACGGGATGGGTTAGGGTGGAGGGGTACAGTACTCCCTGTTTGTACATAGGTTTCAACTGGGATGGTGGGAACCTGTGAGTATAGGGCTTAGAAGAAACTGGGTTTTAATCTCATCTCTGCTGTTTATTAGCTGTGAGATTGTTCATTCATTCAAAACAGGTCATATACTGGGGATAAAAGCTATAAAACCTACTCCCAAGACATGACTATCTAACAATGGATACAGAAAAATAGATTACAATAGAGTATATTAGGAGAAAATGGAAGTAGGAAAGAGAACTGAGAGAGGGAACACTGGTCCAGTCTTGTTGTGGGGGGAGAGTAGTCATGGAAGGCTTCCTGAAAGAAGCATAGGCATATAGAGCATTGAGAAGGAAGAGTCATTAGCCTGGAGAAAGGGAAGGGCAGGGGCAGCAGGGGTTGTGTTCCAGGCAGAAGGAAGTACACTCAAAGTTCTGGAGGCAAAAGTGAATTGGTGTATGTTACAGCTTTGGGGGCAGATCAGGCTGAGAGTTAAGCAGAGGTCAAATAGTGAAGGTTCGGTGAGTCAATTTTGTTTCAACTATACCTGAGACAAGGGGGAGCTACTGAAGGGTTTGAAGCAGGGGAAAGGTATAGGTACATGTGCATTTTAAAGCATTTTTGGCTGCTGTGTGAAGAATGGACCAAAGGGGAACAAGGAAGGAAGCAGGGACACAAGTGCTGAGGTTATCTCATGGTCTAGGTGCGAGATGATGGCAGTCTCAAGTAAAATTGTGGGGCTGGAGAGAAAGAGTAATACATGGGATTGAGGGATATTTGGAATGTGGTTACTTGATCTATGAGAAAGAAATGTTATATGCTAGACACTCTAATTGCTTCATTCTATTTCTTATAATATCCCTGTGATATAGGTTTGGATTCCAGAGGTAAAGCATCTTGTCCATGACTAGTGAGTGGCAGAGACAGAATTCAAACCCAGGTTTGTCTGTCCCCAAATCCTTTGTTTCTCACCACTCGATCATGCTGCTTTCCTAAGTAAATACACTGATTTATTGCTTCTCATGTTTAAATTAAGGATCATAGAAGTTATAGAATTCTGAAGGATTTAAGTGAAGTGATATAATGCAGACTAAAGAAAGTTGATGACTGATGTCTTTGGGAGTGTCATGTTGGTCTCTACATCTACCTCCAACTGTCAAAACCTTGTTGGGCATTTAACTAGTTAAATTGCCATCTTTACTTGGAATTCTTCCTGGGTGGACCCTCTTCCCATTAGAATTAATAGTATGTGTTACCTTCCCATCTCTGCCTATTTGCAAGTCTGTTTTTCCCACCAGCTTAGAAACTTCTTGATGGCACAGACAATGTTGTCATTACTGTGATATTCCCAGTGCCTAGCCAAGAGTAGCATACTTGTGAAATACTGAGTGAATGAATGATTGTAAGATCACGATTGTGATGATAGAATCTGTTTGTTTTGATAGACTGTATAAGTGAAGACTCAGTTGGTGTCCTTTATTCCAAATGTTTTGCCCTTCTCTATGCAAATATTGTTCCTTCTATGTTCTGTGAAATTATTCTTTCTGTTTGTGCCCCCTTTTCCACTATAGAACCAAGACGGCACGACTGTGTCCCCTTTGTATATACTCAATGGAGTTCTTCCTTAGCTGTTATTCTCCTGGCTCTTTTGCACAAATTACATATTCCTGCTATCCTGGCTTTAATCATTAAACCTTGAATCCTCATCAAACTCTCTGCCCTATCTCAAACCAGTGCTTAAGGGACATTCTGACCCTCAGAAGAAATGGTATAATTTTCATAAACATGGGTCATTTCCCCCTTGCATTAGTGTCAGATACGAAACCACCACTTAACAAGATGTACCAGAAATGCAGAATGTCTGAACAAAGACTGTAGACCATGTTGTTGTTGTTTTTTTCCTTTTTGTAGTTCTGTGAATTGCTCTCCTAAAATATTCCTAATGCTTTATTTACTTCAGCTTTGGGTTTATTTTCAGATAAACTTTCCTGAACCTGAGTTTTAGGATGTGATTCTTATCCTGGTCACATCCTGGGGAGTTGTTTTGTGACTCCTTTGAATGGGGCTCTGGCTTTTCTAGGGAGCCCCTGGCGCTGAGGAAGAGGCAGGGACCAGAGGATGTCAACCCCCGTGTGCAGTACAAAGACAGAGATGACAAACTGTCAGCTTGGGTGGAAGTACTCGCCAAAGGAAGGCCTGCGTCTCCTGGGCTCACACACTACAGACAATGGCAGAAGTGGGCCTAGCTCTGACTTTATCAGTTGTCTATTCCGGAGATTGATATGTCTCAGAGTTTCCAACATCTGAGTGGTCTGTGAACATGAGGAATTCAGACGCTGGATGATTAAAAAAGCCAGTGCTGGGAATTTTCTTGTTTCAGGAAATTTTGGTGTGAGGCATGCTGGAACCTCACCAGCAGGCGGATCCGAAAGGGAGGAAGTCCAGACAGGGAGTGGGAACGGAACTGTGGGAACTGACCAGAAGGCAGTACAAGAACTTAGCTGTCATGTCAGACAGTCTTGTGTGAGAATCCTGCTTCCCTGAGTCTTAGTTTTTTTACTAGCAAAATGGAAATGATACTATCTAACTCACAGAGGTGTTACAAGAATTAAATTCGATAATGTCATGCCTGACACGTAATCTGGACTTGGGACATGTGAGTTTCACTCAAGGTCTCTAGATGTGAGGTGAACTGAAGAATAGTCCAAGCTACATTGGTCTGGTTTGAGATTGGGTGGTCAGTGGTCCATCTATGTCAGAGCTTGAAGTTCAAGGGCTTGGGTTTGGCTCTTAGAGGTAAGGGAAAGGGGCTGTCCAAGGTCAGGCAGGTTGTGGAGGTCACAAGTGACCTGGGCTCAGGGTGGGGCTTTAATCTGAACTTTGATCTAGGAGGAAGCTCACACAGCCCAGGTTTATCCCTGGTAGTATAGATCAGTAATTCTTAGGGTGTAGACTGAGGACCCTGGAGGAACCTGAAACAATTTCAGGGGTTCCTGGGCTCAAAATTATTTTCATACAATGAAAATAAAACACTGAGTTGGCGTTTGATGGTACAAAAGCGACAGAGGGTGACACTGCTATGATTTAGTGTGAATCAAGATGGTGGTACCAAACTGTGGTAGTAATCATAGTATTATTCACCACTATACATGCTCAGTTAAAAAAAAAAAAGCCAATTTCACTTAAGAATGGCCTTGACGGAGCAGTAAAAATGATCACATTTATTAAATTTTAACCCTCTAGTACCTGTCTTCTTATTTCCTGTAATGAAAACGAAGTATTTTATTTTACAAAGCATTTCTCCTGGATGCTACAGTAATACTCTTGAGGAAAAGCACTGGTGCAGTTGTTTGAGATGGGAGCTGAACTAGTCATTTTATTCAAGGACACCATTTTCCCTTGAAAGAATGATTGATGTATGCACTGTGGTTATTTATTTATTTTTTTCCTCAAATGTTGATGTTGGGGCTGTCATGTTAAGGAAAACAAGTGATGGTATTTGCTGCCCATGCATGATAAAATTTGAGTTCAAATTAAAAAAGATAATTTTAGAAAACTTGTATCCTCCACTATGAGCTGTCAGATTCCTCATTACAATTAGTCGTTAAGAAACTACCACTTGTCAAGCTTGGGTGTAGTAGTTGGACAATAAAAAGATTTGCAAACATCTGAAGCAATGGCATTCTTATTAATTTTTATATAACTTTTTTCATTTAAAATGTTATTTAGATTAAAGTGTAATGGATTTATTCTTGTTATTTTAAAGGAATTAAAAATAAATGTTTAAAAATATTCTCAACTTTAATTTCTAATACAGTAACTATCATTAGATATGACCCACATAAAGGAAAGCTCTGTAGTGTCTTCAGTCATTATTAAGAGTATAACGAATCTTTAGTTCAAATCTTGGTTCTGTCTTTTACCCCAACTGTGCTATCTCAGGCAAGTCACTTAACTTCTCTCTGCCTCATTTCTCCTCCACCCTCCAATAGAAATAATTTTAACCTACCTCATAAGGTAGGTTTTGAGGATTAAATGGAGCTTAACATATATAAAGTAATTAAAACATCTTCTGTAGTAGAACAAGTGCTGTATAAGTATTGTAAAAACAATAGTCACTATAATAGAGCATTATAGAGTGATGGTCTATGTCCCTGTCAGTTTTTTCCACCAGGCTCTGAGCCCTCCAGACTGGGATCTGCCTCTGATTTATCTCTATATTCTAGCACAAAGCCTGGAACCTACTAGGTAGTACAAAGTTTGGAGACTAAATGAATGAGAGGCTGGGAGAAGGCAGGGCAGATCCCAGCTGGATTCCTAATAGATAACCAAATTCATGAGCCAGGAAGCTCAAGTCCAAAGTGGTAAGGGAGAGACTTTAAACGGGAGAAGGAGCCATGAACCAGACCCAGAATGAGGTGATTGCAGGTAGAATTGAGAGAGGAGGGTCCATGAGCCTTCCATGAGCTGTCTTGTGCAAGCCAGGCCAGTGGCCACACCAGGCTCTATACAAGGTGGAGACCATCCCCACCTACTGATGGGGCTGAGTAACACAGCCTGCCTGGCTCTACCTGGATTGTAAAATAACACTTGCTAACAACCCGAATCTCTGATTCAGCTGCTGCATCGAGTGGGAGATCAGAGCTGAAAGAATTAAGGGTAGAGCATTAAATATGTGTTTCTCTGAATTTTTCACACCCGCAATTTACATGATTTGATGCATGTTTAACCATCTTATCTTCATCAATTGTTATTCTGAGATACTATGGGACATCCAGGAAAGAAGAGAAAAATGTCATTCAGTGTCTCCTCTGTGCCAGGTACTTTATTTATGCTTCCTTATTTAATCCTCACAACTGCTTTATGAAGAATTCGCTAATATCTTCATTTTGGATATGAAGAAATTGAGACTCAGGGAGGGTAAGTAATTTCTCCATGGTCACACTACTAACCAGTGGCCTAGCTGGGATCTGAAGCCAAGTCTGTGTGAACACCAAGTCTACATTCTTTAAAAAAAAAAACAAATTTCATTGTATTTTTATTACATGAATAATGCATATTTTACTAATGACAAGTCAAAAATAAAAATCACCCACAAATTCTACCATTCAAACATGAGAACTCTTGCTACTTTGGTCTTTTCAGACCATATTTTTTTTCATGTTTATATTTGTAACCTTTTCTGCTTAGCAATATGTTATAAACATCTTTCTGTGTCTATAAATGTGTTTTTGTACCATTTAAAAGGCCACATAGTATTTCATTATATAAATGCACCATTTATTTAACCAATCTTTTTTTTTTGTTAAATAGTTAGCTTATATCTAGCTTTTCACTAGTATTAGAAAAATTCTACAATAAACATCCTTGCAGTGTAACCTTTGTGTATATCTTTACTTCCTTAGAATAAATTCTAGAAATGAAAAAAATATATTCTAGAAATGGGTTTGATTGTTTAAAGTGCATTTGGATTTTAAAGACATTCAATATATTATACTGACAAATATTCCTCAGGAAAGTTGTAAAAATTTTAATTCCCACCATCAGTGAGTAGTGAGCATTCCTGTTTCTCTGCTCCCTCAATAAGTGAGTATAAAAAGATCTTTCCCAGTTGGATAGCCAAAGACAAAATATGCTGTAGTAAACTCATGTTCTTTCAGTTTTACATTTTTTGCTTCTTGATTCAGTTTGAGTAATGTTTTGTACTAGAAGATGAAAAATTTGAGTATGTTAGTTACCTAAGGAAACAATCTCTATTTCCTGTTTGAGCTGGGTGGGGGTGGCCATGGCCAGGGAGACAGGTGGAAGGGAAGGTATGGGTCTGAGTTTGGTTGGGCAGTGGAATGGGTTGCTGAAGAGGAATGGAGTGTAATTGTTCTCACTCGTAGGGTGTTGGTCAGTGGTTAGAGGCTGCCCGACTGCACAGGGAGAAGAGTTAGTCCTGCCAGAAGTGCTTGCTTCACGGGGACTGTGGTGGGTAGTCCAGACAGAGAGCAGGTGCCAAGATGTCCACCAGGGTGAGTGAGGTCTATGGGAAGAGGGGTAGGCAGGCATCCTTATAAGGGGCAGACAGTAGAAAGTATAGGCATGTACCTCTGTAGGGGGCAGCTTCAGGAGAATCAGGGAGAAGCAGAATTTCAAGTGTAGGAAAGTACTCTTGGCAGTTAAATATCCTACCTGAGGATCCTAAATCCTTGATCGCCAAAGGGCGATGTGACATTCACTCTTTTGGTGAATTATGCATAATCCTGCTGGCCTTTAGACTCAGACATCTACTTTGTGAGGTTTCTGGCAGCACATGTGTGACTCAAGGGTAGACTCTGCTTGTGAGATTGAAGAAGGTCTCAAAGCCAAATTGTTCATGTAACTTGCTAAATCAAGGTTACAGGTATGGAACGATCCCATGGGAATAACAAGCTCATGCTTTTCCTGAAAGTAATTTGGCTAAATCTTCTCCATAGTTAGTGTCTCTAGATTTGACCTTGTGACCTTCTCTTTTTCAATTGAGAAAAGTAGCCAGCTGTGCTGCAGTATGACTCATCTTTCTTCAGGAGTCATAGAGGTTTTCAGCCTCTCTGCCTGGGAGCCTTTCTAGGTCCTTCAGGGGAATTTGCATATCTCTGTTCTGACCCACTGATTTTAAAGGTAGACTCAGTACAGCCTTAGCTTTTTTATTTCCAAGTTTGTGGGCTTTGTGTTCACACCCTGCCCTGGCTGAAGGCCTCAGGGTTAGCTCTAGGACTCTAGGCTTTAGGATAGAGTCTGACCTTGGGGATTAAGCAGGAAATCTCAGCAGAGAGTAGGCACAGGAAAGGATGGGAATGCAGAGCCTCTGATGAGGCCCTGTTAAGTGGCCTGCTAGAAGCACAGTGAGCACCTTCACTGAAATTGAGACCACCCTTTGAGTGGGCCCAGCAGGCTCACCTACTTATTCCCTTAAATCATGACTGCCCACATCAGGGTGCATAAAGATACACTCAAAATAACAACTTGAAGTATATTTCAATCAAACAGTGTAGCAAAGGGGAAGATAAAGAGAAAATAAGAAAGAAGCTATGGGCAGGTAAGATAAATACACACAGCACAGATGTTGACAAGTCCTTCATATTTACTATAAGAGAGTCACAAACTTGGATCAGGTTTTCTGGTAGTGAAGGAAAAAAAAGGGGGACTAACACACCCATTCTTCAAAGCCCAGCCCATATGTTTCACCTCCTCCAAGAAGTCTCTACTGAATATATAGGGGGACAAGACACATACTTTAAGCTATAAACATAACTTCTCTCAAAGACTTGAGTTGACTCAAAGTAGACTGTCTTACTTATTTTACTTTGGAAGCATGAAACTTGGGAGATGTGATTTGGGAATTGTTAGGTTCTCTGAAGAAAGAATGCACAAGGCGAAGGGGTTAAGCAAGATTCATTGTAGCAGAGTGACAGCTGGGCTGAGCTGAAGATGGTACCAGCCCCAACTGTGAGGGGAACTGAAACTTACATGTGCTGAAGGCAGATTTTTTTTTTGGTAGGAATATTTCAGGTGGGTAAATTGGCGGGGAAGGGAGGAGAGTCCACTGAAGTGGGAGGTGAGCCTGTAATGTTGCCAACCTGGATGCAAGGTCCGGTTCCCACACAAAGGTAAAGGAGGAGTCTAGTTCCCACACTACAGTGGGTAGGGATAGGGCCCTCCTGGACCTAACAGAAATCAGACAGAACTGAGTTCAGTCTGGGTTTTGGACACTAGCTGTGTGACCTTGAAAAGCTCTTTAACCTCTGAGTTTCAGAAGGTTGCTGAGGGATTCCAAGGGAAGTATTTTTACTCTGGTTTTTATGGTTGAAGAACCTGGCTCTCAAGGAAGGCATAACTTTTATGATTCTTCACTTGCCATACATGAGACAGATTAATATCTGTCTGACTTCATAGACTCTTGGCAAAAGAGGCTCAGAAAGGTTTGATGACTTGTCAGAGATCCCATGGCCATTTGCAAGGACCTGTACCTTTTGGTTTCATAGTCTTTATTCTTTCTATTACATACATGCCTCTCCACAACACCCTCATTTCTGCTGCCTGTCAGAGAAGTTGTCTTATATGAAGTTAGCAGAAATGTTATTAGGTCAACAAGACAAGTGCCTGCTTATCTTTGGGGTGGTTCTGACCTTTGCTTTGTGCTTCCATTTCTGAGTTATTTTGAGCCTTGGGGATGTAAGGAGGGTCTGTGGTGGGAAGCACTGCTATCACTGCTTCATATTGCCCAGAACTGTGGAGAGAATTTTTGAATTGCAAGCTGTCGAGTGCATGCGAGGATCCTGACTTTACTGGACAGCAGAGGATCCCTGAATTCTTGGGAGAAAACTTAGATAATTAGGAGCCTTTCCATGAAGCATTCTGGAATGAAGGCAAGTGGGAACAGAAGCTAGACTGGGCTCCAGAAAACCGCATTGTTGTGGAATGTGGAAGAGGAAGTGGGCATCTGACCACCAGGTGTTGCGGAATAAGACAGGGGTGGGCTTGGTGCTAGGGTGGCCCCCCTGGGGAGTCCAGTTCCTGTGCAAATGGATGCTCACTTGCCCTCAGGACCTCTCGGGACTGGGTGTGTGAGTTTAGACTAGAAAAACATCTCCTTGGCTGAAAGCTCTCAGTGGCTACTAGCAATTTTCCACTTCTTTAACAAGAGCAGGCTTAGCATTCCAAGACCTTAGCCTTGCCAACACTGACAGTGAGGGGAGTCTCTGTCACATCATCTCTTAGGCCTATGGACTGCTTCAGCAAGGTCCAGGGCCACTGAATTTCAGTAGCTAAAAACACAGAGAAGTCACTTAGTTTTTCCTTCACAGAAAGGCAAGAAGTTAAACAGGATTAGATCTCAATTAGGAGCACTTTATCCATGATGTTAATTAAAAAACTGATATAAGTACTATTTATAGAGTGTCCACTATGTGTTGGGTATGACTTTTGGTGATAGGGATGCAAAAACAAAGAAGACATAGATAGATCCTGCCTTCAGCATAGTCTTGTGACGAAGAAAGCCATTTAAGAAGGTAAGTAGGTGGGCCCCGTTCCTGCAGTGCCTTGTGTCCAGACCAAGGAGCTTGTGCTTCCATGGCAGTGTTGGGAAACCACTGATGAGTTCCCAGCAGGAAAGGGGTAGGGTCTCTGGCCACTTTTGAAGGTGAATTTGAGCAGACAAGACTGGGACTAGAAATACCCACAGATTTCTGAAACATTCCATAATTTAAGAATGATACCCAGAGGTTAAACTATTGTAGGCAACGTAAACCATGAAGCATTAACTGACAATCAACTTGAGTGATAACCTATATTAATTTTTCACTTGACTCTTTATGAAACATACTTATAGCGCTTTTGAGACTCTTAAAACTTCCCTTTGGCATTGCTGAGGTCCCTCCATTAGTCTAACAGTATGGTTTCAGGCTCTATTCCCAAGAGGATCATGATGCCTTTCTTTTCAAATGGCATGAGTGGGTTCTCCCCCATAAAGGACGGTGTCTTCCTGCTTCTTCCAAATTTCACTGAGGTTATTCTTTACGCTTTTCCTGTTCCTGTGGTTGGGTGGCCTTACCAACCTATAGCTCAAGGGAGGTGAGGTTAATGACTGTGTGAGGTCTTCATGGCACAGTCAAACCAGGAGAGATATTTACCCAGTATGGTCCAGGCTGGGAGGAGAGAACCAGAATATTGTTAGCTGGGGTATGATATCAGTATCTATAGCTGAGGGGAGGTTTTAGAGGGTCAAGTTTATTAGGAAAGGTGAGGAGGTAAATGAAAAATGGACAATGAAGTCAGAATCTAGGAGCATCAAAAACAAGGTGGAGTGAGGGAGGAAGAGGTGAGAATAGTTCAGGACTCAGCACACAGAGAACAAGATGCGCTGTGTGCCCCCTTTATGTGGTTCCATGTGCTAGAGATTCAGGCATTGTGGTTCAACAGAATGATGCAGAGCATGGAATCAAAACAAAAATTTTAATAGGAATATAGGTCTACTGGTGTTTCAGACAAAGGGACAAGTAGGATTAATATCCACTTGGGTTAATGAACTCTAATGGTTGAGAATAAATGACTTTTAAATAATTTTAAATACTAAACCTCTACTCATATTGTAAAGACACAACAGTGGAAGAAATTGTAAGTATAGGCCTAATATTGTAAGACTCTGAAAAAAAGATGTTGGGGGTGGGTTTTGTGAAAATATGTAAATTCAAACCAGCCAGCTTGAAGCCTCTAAAAACTTTGTTTTTTTTTTTTTGATGCTATAGAAGTTTTCAATTAAGTATAATCAGCGTAAGTATAATCATGACTCTTTTCTCTGCCTTTCTCCATTGGTTTAGGGGTGAGTTTTTAGATGGGGAGAGAGCATTCTGGCTAATTGTTTTTAACCTAGATTGGGATGATAATAGTTATGGTTGCCTTGACTGCCCTCTCTGGTTCTTGTTATCATCACCAAGGTTGATTGAGACCATCCTGAGCTCTCTATAATTGCATGGATTCTCCTTATTCTTAAAAGGGGCACTGTGACCCAGGGGCCACTGTGAAGGTAATAGAGATTTTCCCTATGCAAGGATGCCCAGTTAAGAGGACTAAATACAGCCCATGGTAAACTTGCTAAACCACGTACTCTGACACGCAGGAAGGGGTCCCTTTCTCTAATTTACATATATCATCACACACACCAGAGGTAGCCTTGTCCTGACCTCACACACAATATTCTCAGCTGATTGCACTTGCTGTTTATAGCAGACTAGTGAATCAGAAGGCCACTGTTGATTATGTCTCCCAATATCAGTTGAGGAGAAGGAAGGGCAGAGAGTTTAACAGATTGACTTGAGTTAGTCTCTCAGTTAGAATCAGAAGTTGAATCCATTGATGTTTGATCATATAGCCAATGCTCTTTCCACTGTTCTTCCACCAGCACATTTCCCTATGCAGACTTCCATCATGGAAATTCCCCTGATCTGTGCTCTGCAGCTTACAGACTGGAGGCAAGCCATTAGTCTTGGAAACACAGTAGCAGGCCTGTGGATGCCCTCACTGAACATCTGACCTACTCTGCTTGAAATTCTGTCTCAACCCTCCCTTAACAACATTAGGCTTTGCTCTTGTAGGGTGGGGTAAAGAGAGGCAAGGAGGGTAGGAAGGTGGAGATTGGGCGGGTTTGCAAAACATTAATGAATATAATCTATGCCTTTTTCCTGATCCAGCTTGGCCAGCTGCACTGATCTGAAATTCCACATTCCATTGTTCTTTTAAGAAAACAGAACTGGCTCTATTCAGCCTTAGGAATTGTCTGTGTAGACTTGTTTAAGAGAATTTGCAAACCAGATGGATTTACTGTTTACCAGGTGGAGTCCAAGGGAGAAGTATTATTTCTGAAGGCCATCAGTAACATGTTCTGAAAGGCTTCCCAACCACTGTGCACATTCTGATTGCTATTCTGGCTTAATAGCTTTCTCACCTCTCATTTAACCTGTATGCTCATTTCTTGCACCCCAGCCATAGTGGTCAGCTATTGGGTTCTTTTCTCTGTGAACTTTGCTTTGTCATCTATATAGTCACAATGATGGAGCTCTGGTATATAGCCACTTTGCACAACACCATCCATCTATACACTGTCCAGGTCACAGATGACTAAACCAGGAATGTGCACCCCATCATGCAAGTTTCTGGGAATTGTAAGCAGGACAGTGATTGAACTGCTGGCTCTGCATGGTATAATCTTAGAAGGTGCTGCCACCATGTTGCCTGTCACTGGACAGGGAAGCAAATTCAGAAGCTAGCATAAATAAAGGGAGAAGAATGAAACACATATCAAAGAGAAGCAGAGATGAAAGCTAGAGATAGAGACCTGTCTCTGGTTCCAGACCCATTTGAGATCTAATTATGTTTCTTTCTCTGGGTTTCAGGACATGCCCTTATGTCATGTGATAAAATGCTCTATTTTTGTTTTTGCTTTTTGTTCAAATTACCTCCAGTTGGTTTCTACTAACTACAATTAAGAGTCCTTTCTACTACTCCAGCCAAATATTTCTCGAAGTGTAATCCCTGCACCAGCATCAGCATCTTCACTGAAGACTTGTTAGAAATGCAAATTTTCAAGAACCACTGACCTAACTATCTCTTAGTTGTGGGTGGCAAGAACATAGAAAGGCCTGGATTTGAGTTCTGGATCTATCTATGAACTTGTGATATGACTCTGAGCAAGCCACCTCACTTCTTGGAGCTTCAGTTTTCTCTGTGGTAAATGGAGGATAATGATGTTTCCATTCTATAACAGCTATAAGAAAAGCACACACCTCTGGGCTCTTGAAAATCACCTGTTTTGTTCTTGCATCCATGCATGCTGTTCTGACATAAGATGAAAAGGGCATTAATTCAGGTCATTCACCATGGAGACACAACCTGAGCTTTTAAAAAAATGACACATTGCCTTAATAGAACAGGTTACTATTCAGAGCTCATACTGAATCTGTTCACCCAAATCTTCGCAGTGAGGCCAGGTTTCCCTAGGCTATCACTGGGCCATTGGGAATTAAATCCAATAAATCTAAAACCCATTTTGATCTACTGGGTTTCATTGACTTGTTTTTTTGCTGTGTTGTAAAAACTACACAAACTGGACCATACTAGAATAAAACAAGTAAATTAATGAGCTTATATTTGAGGAAGAAAGCACAGGCTTCTGTTCATTAATTTAGTCACTCATTCATTCACTAACTCATTCATTTATTCATCCATCTAACACTCACTGAGTTACTTTTTGGTCTAGATGCTATGGTAGATGCTAGGGATTTCTAGATGAGGCTTTATATCTTCTCTCTCCCCTGTCAATTATTGACAGATGAGGGTATCAGCAAAGACCTGGAGGCAGGAAATAGTCATGGCATGAGGGGATTACAGTCAGGTGATAAATTTTTCTGAAATAAAAGGTGGGTGTTAGGAAGTATTGAGGCATGAAAATCAAAGCTGGTAGAGAATGAAAAAACTAGGAGTCTACATCTGCTTTGGTTTCAACAGCATTACTGTTCTGTAACTAACAGCAGTGGATGTTTTGCAAAGACCTCCCAGTTTTCTGGGCCACATTTGAACTGATCCCAGATGGATGACTCTACAGTAGGCAGATTCCTCTGCCAAATACTGTTCATGCTGTTTGTATTCTACAGGGGGTGGGCCAGTTAGCCCTCATTAAAAAAGAATCCTGGGTCTGCTACTATTTGACAGTCAAATCAATCCAACCTCAAGTGAACTTATTCTGGTATCCAGAAAGTCTGGATATTTTCTGGATGAATCTATACCAAGTTTTTGGCCTTTATATCACTGGGACTTCCAGTTATATGCAAGATTGGGCAAAAACGTGGAGCCTCTCCCCAGATGGCTCTTCAGGAAGTACATGCAATTGGATGCTTCCTCAGACATATCCTTTAGGGGAGTCACTTTAGACTCAGAAGATGTGGATGTTTTGGAAGAGAAGAGAGTAGTTGAGTATTAAACCACACCTCATATTTGAAGGAGGGTAGGTTTTCTGTCTACGTCAATTAAAAAATGGCTTAATGAGAATCAAATTGCGTCTTTCTTATTCCAAGACTTTATATATTAAAAAAAGAAAACTAAACCAGAAATAATGACTAGCATGTCATATGGGGTTGATAATATCCTTGACCTCATTTGACCCTTGCCACTACCCTATAGGAGGAGTTATTAGTGTTTCATTCTCTCTTAACAGATGACGAGGTGAGGTTCATTTCATCAAAGTGTTTGAGCTTGTCCTCAATCCCAGATTCTTGACTATAAATTTAATGCTCATTCTGCAATATCAGGCTGTTCTCAAGGAAAACCACTCTTGCTAGTACATGAGATTATGAAGAATTTCCTGGGAGAACTCAAAAATAGGGAAACAACTTTATCTCTGAGAGTTAGAATTTAAGATAGGCACAAGAGGATTAGTGCGGAGACAGGGTGGCTCTTTGGACTGTGAGAGTCAGCTGATCTTAATCCAACCCTAGATCTTAAATATATTTGAAGAAGGAAGGAAAGCAGAGTCACAGAGGGAAATTTTGGCATTCGTTCATGCTGTGTGCTAGGAATCACATGAGACTATCTTAATTAGGTGCTATTAGATGGTTTATTCATCTAATTCCTCTTGAGCTGATAGCCAGCTCACCCGGCAACCTTCAGCATGTGTGACGTGACTTCCCAAGCCGTGCGGCCCGCAGGGAGAGAATGTACTAGTTGTGCTGATGTGTGGATTCCACTTCCATGTGATTATACCTTCTCACTCTCACTGCACAATAATACATGAGGAATCCATTTTCTAGGAGATTAACTCTTGCTGGGCAGGAGAGAAGGATCAGCTGTTGGGGGCTGACAAAACCAGGTCTGAGTCTGTGGCACTACAGGAGAAATAAAAACTTGAGCAAATTCAGTAAAGAAGGAAATAAAATGCTCCCCTGGAGGGCCTCTTGGAAGACTGAACTGTCTGCTGCCTTACTCTGGCAGTGTGTCTTCTTTGCCTCTTAGACTCATGCCTTAATCAAGCCTTATGTCTGTGCCTATGGGCTTGGCCTTGTTTTTTAACTAGAGGCCATGCAGGCTTTACATCAATTCCTGCCTGAAATCATTGGCAGATCACTTGATCAATTCAAGACCATGTTCTAGGAACTTCAAGGACGGCAGGGTGAGTGAGACAGGGTTCTCCCAATTCAAGTGCCTCATGTTGCAGGAGAGACAGATTTGTGCATAAGGAACTTTAATAATTTCAGTGGTTTTCTGTATTCCTCTAATTCAACAGCCGATATACAAAACATTATATTACTATTACAGTTCTGTCCTGGGAACTCATCAAAACAGTAACCCTAGCAGTTTGAAGAGTACCATCTCCTTTGTTGGTATATGAGAGATTTGGACAAACAAATGGATCTCAGCCTGAAGTTCTAGTATAATATAAATCGACAAAAAGAGTCTAAGAACCACTTTCAGTAGCAAAAATTATAACAGAAATTGTATCTTTACCTTAGATAATGTTGCCCACATTGACTAAATGGTTTTAGGTAGTTACTTTGAGAATCACACACTTTTCATAAGCTCTGGGTAACTGGTATCAGTTCATTCAACTTCAATAAATATATCTCAGGTACTTACCTATTGTGTGTGTAGGACACTGAATAATATCCTAGGGATATAGAAACAAAAAGACATTCTTCCTAGTTCAAGAAACTTGTGGTCTATGGAGGGAAGCATATCTTAAAACATTTTCTTTCATATTATAACAATACATTCTTATTGTGAAAAATTCAAACAGTAGAGAAGTATTTATTTTTTAGACGCTAAAGAGCCACTGAAGGATTTTATGCTGGAGCCTCATGAAGTAAGATTGGCATTTGGAAAGATTGTCCTGGCTGCAATGTGGAGGCTGGCCTTGAGCTCGGCCAGGTTGGAGGAAGGAAGCCTGGGGGACTAGCAAGGAGGCCATGGTGTGATTGCACCCAGTGATGAGTGGGCCCAAACTAGGGCAGAAGTTGCTGAGGTGGATTTGAGAAATCTTTGAGAGGAAAGTATGTGTTGGGTGGCTGATGAATAGGGAAAATAAAACAACTTTGGCTTAGGAAATGGGCCTTGCTAGACAAAACTTTTCACAAGCTAGTCTCCTGGAAAGGGCCTTGAAAATGCAGCTAACCAAACAACTCTCCCTCCCGGGCAAGGACTCCCACCAGGTGAATGGTTTGCCATGTTTCCGATTCCAGGAACTGGCTAGAATAACACTTATGCAATGGGAACACATGAGGCCCACGTCCAGAAGCCTGGCTTGTGAAGAACTTGGCAAAGCTGGGTCTTCTGTGGTGTGGAAAGTCCTGCTGATCTGCTTCAAGTGAATGTCTTCTGGATGGCTGACTTCAGGGGAAGTCAGAGCCGGCTGTGTGGATGGTTGCGTGGGCCTGGAGCCATTGGCAAAGAGAAGCTGGGGAGCATGCAGGGAAGGGTGCAATCACCCTTTATGGTCACGTCTGTGGTAGAACAAGCAGAGGACACAATACAGGTAGGAAGCCCTGCTGTTTCTCCTATGCAGTAGATAGAGTGAGGGCTTAGGAGACAAAATAACACTGTGTGACCCTGAGCAAGTCACTTAACCTCTTTGATCCTCAGTATTCTCGTGTGTGAAATGGAGATATGCATACTAGTCATCTCCTAGGGTTGTTGCAGGAATAAGAAAAAGTCAGTGAAAACTGCTACCACTATACCCAACACTGCAGATAGTAAATAAATGATAGTTACTGCTTGAAGGGTCAGCTCCCAGGAGACTGGGGTTAGGGAGATGGGTGGGGGCAGAAGGGCATTTGTCAAATCAAAGACAAGTAAAGTAAACTCTATAGCAATAAAGAGAGACTCAGTTTATGTATCTGGGGTGGGTAGGCGCCTAAATATTTATTTGCAAACCAAATGAATGCAAATCAAATCGTTCTCAAAAACCTTAAGGAGCTTTCTTATGTACAGGCACAGTAATGGCAGTCTTGTAAAAATGCAATTACTGCTGTTACAGTACAGAGCTACCATCTCACCTGGTGCTTTTAGAAGAAAAGAGACAATTCATCTGTGTAACTTCAGCACTGCTTTGGTCCTCTTTCATCTTTATTAACAAAACTATTTGTAGAATCACATATTTATGTAGTGTTCTTTGAGCAATCCAAAAGTGTAGGTTAGAGTTGGATTCAAATCCCGGTTTTACAATGAGGAAACTGAAGCTTAGAGGGATCAGAGCATTTGCCGAGATTCACTCAGCCTGGACAGAGTGGATTGGAATCCAAATCCCTGTCTTCTGACTCCCAGTTCAGTGTCTATTCATCTCAGCTATTAGCTCTCCTGCATACATGCAAAAGGCATGGTATGGAAGACCCACCCTGGGCAGTGGGTGGTAGGTGGGATTTCATCATCGATTATGGATGTTTTGTGGCTGAGTACAAGTATGTAGGACAAATATTTAGATGAGGAGACTCCCTTCCTTTGCTCTCCACCCTGGCTGGGTGTGTGGGAGGGAATTCTGGGCCACCACCGCCACTGCCACCCACCACCACCATTAGAATATTAATAACATGTTTGTCAGGGAACAGCCTAAAAGTCCTTCCACCCAACTCATCACCAAGTTCTTAGTCTTAGACAAAAGGTTCTAGCAAGCATCAGTCAGAAAATTCCTCACAAACCTCCTCCACTAGCCTCTTTTAGCCAGGATGCCTTTCCGTTAGTGACCTACACTACTGGGTAGGAGTGTCTGGGAATGAGACCACGAACCCTGCTCCACTGAGAGGCAGGACTCTTACCTTTAGGTAGTATGCAGTACTAATGGTCAACACTGATGAGTGGTTTTCAAATTTGTGACTGGGAAACCCAATCATATTTTATTTTATAAGACCAAAGAGGACTGGAAAACAGTATCCTCTTTGCCACTCAGAAGGATGGTCTAGCTTTGAATTCTGATGCACTTATCTCAGGAAAAATGGGTACTTGACTGAAGGTGGATGGGGAGGGCTCTTGGAGAAGGTGGCATCTGAGCTGAGACCTGAGTGAAGGGAAGAAACTAGCATGTAAACAGATGGGGAAGCACATTCCAGAAGCGGGGAACAGTGGGTGCCCAGGCTTTGAGGCAGGGATGATTTGGGAATGTTTAAAGAAGAGAAAGAACCTAGTATGTGCCTAGCTAGTGAAGAATGAGTGGTAGCTAATGAGGCTGGAGAGGCAGGTAGGGCAGATGTTATAGGACTTTAGTTTTCTCATTTGTAAGTGCAGATAATCTTTCTCTCACTAAGATTCCAGACAAGTGAAAGAACTTTACAAACAGAGACACTATTCCAGTCGAGGTCATACTGTCATCGTACTCTCTCCAAGGACAAGTGGAATACCCAAATACAAGGCTGGCTGTGGACTGCATTATTTTCCTTATTTACCTATCACCTGATTGGCAAATGAGCAAATAGCAAGAACAAAAGCATCTGGTTTGGCAAGAGTGCCCTTCTTCTGGCCATCTTATAATTAGCATGCGAGATTTGAGTGAGGAGCACAGACAGGAGGCGGGAATATAATCACTGCAATCTCGAGCACCATCCTTTGAGAATTGCAAGAGCCAGAGGAAGGGCTGAGGGAATCGACCCTGACACAGCTTTTCTGAGTGCCCCACTTCCCACACTCTCCGCAGATGGTTAGTCATCTCTCTTTCAGCATTTTGTGGCATCATGTGTCCTCTGACCACAGACACACCAGTATATTTTGGAAAAAAAAAGCATTCTTGAGAAATTAACCAATGTTTCTCCCACTTTTTCTTTTTTCTTGTGCCATCTTCTCCCTTCTCCAAGTGTGTAACTTATGTCTATCAAATGAGGTGGCCGATATGGGATTATTAATTTATTTGTAAACTAGCTTTTTAAAATAGGGTTCCAATGTGCTACTTTGTAAGTGCTAATATAGAATAGCACTGCATGTACCCATGAGTGTGTATGCTTGTGTGTGTGTGTGTGTGTGTGAGACACAATGCAGAGCACTTTCACATATATTCTCCTATTTGCATTTGTTTTTAAATTGTGCAAAACCTAGTTTACCATCTTAATCATTTCTAAGTGCAAGTTCAGTAGTGTTAAGTATATTCACATTGTTGTGCAACCCATCTCTAGAACTTTTTCACCTTGCAAAACTGAAACTCTATATATCTATTAAATATCTCCCAATTTCCCCCTCTTCTCACCCTCTGGCAGCCACCATTCTACTTTCTGTTTCTATAAATTTGACTACTCTATATACCTCATAAGTGAAATCATGTAGTATTTGCCTTTTTTGACTGGCTTATGTATTCTCTTATTTAACCCTTACAAGCACCCTATGAGATATGCTTTATTATTATTTCTACATAATGGAAGAGGAAATAAAACCTCAAGAACATTGAGATTTAATATCACACAGTCTGTGATATGGTCAGGATCCAAACTCATTTTTGAGTTAGTGTCTATAGGTTTACATACAAGAGTATATACTGAAAAATTATGCAGAAAAATAGACAAGCATACATTTAGTACACATTGAAATCTCTCCCTATACATAAATATTCACTTATTAATAAATATATAATTATATGTGGCATCATCTTGAAGAGGAAAGAACTTTTTGGCTCCAAATCCATTTTATATGGTTGTTGTGTGACTTAGAAATAAGGAATATAAAATTGTCCTTGATTACTGCCACATTTTGGAAATTTATTTGGGAAAATCTGTGTGGGTAATGTATAGTACAGACATGGGAGCTTCAACATTTACTAACTGGGCAGCTCAGGTTTCTATCAGTCATTTTTCAGATGGCAATACATACTTCATAGGGTGGCCCAGAGGGTCCAGGGAGCTGGCATAGGTGAGGGTCCAGCTCTGGCTCTTCCTTATCCCCAACTTCACAGCACATCCATCTCAGGAACATCGTTACTGACTCATTTCCATGTCCTGGGTTCTAACAAAGGTTTCTTTTCCTTCCTTCCTTCCTTCCTTCCTTCCTTCCTTCCTTCCTTCCTTCCTTCCTTCCTTCCTTCCTTCCTTCCTTCCTTCCTTCCTTCCTTCCTTCCTTCCTTTCTTCCTTCCTTCCTTCTACCTTTCTTTCCCTCTCACCCAAATTGTCCTACCCCTAAAGGCTATGAAGACATTTACCAGGAAACTAAATTCCACTTTCAGGCTGACTACAGAACTCCTACTGCTGTCAGGGAGATTTCTGGGCCTTTAATGAGGGGAGAATTTGATCCTAAGACTCCTTGTTAAGATAAAGACCTGGCTGGTTTATTAACTCTATCCAGCTGGGGTACAGACTCACAGAGAAATAATTAAACACTCCTAGCCTGAGAATGGTCAGGGTCTCAGGGAAAAGCTGGCCTGGATCTTGTGAGAAAAGGGAGAAGGATGATCATTAACCCCTCTATCAGGAATCATTTCTTGACAGACTAAAACTGCTCTTTTACTCTTCGGAAGAACTCTCTTCTTCCTTTGACATATCTGGACCTTATTTTAAAGTGCAGAGTTGATATAGTCATCTAACTGTCAACAAAAGGTTTCTGCCACCAATCCAATGTCAACAGAAGTCTCTAATCTGTCATGAGGTAAATGGAGAGACTTTATTCAGGAGAATAGTTTACAAACCAGGGAAACAGAGCCTCTGGTCAAAACTAATGATGTGCTCCCCCAAGATAAATGGGAAGTCTGCTTATGTAAAGAAAGTACCTACCCTGGTCCCTGATTGACCCATTTTAATGCAAATAAAGAACCAAAATTTGTGCAGTTTGATTGGTTCACATAACACTATCCTGATTAGTCAGAATCATGCATCCTGATTGGTCATTATGGAGCCACTCTGATTAGTCAGTAAAGATGCAAAGGAGGATATAACTGTGTAGCTTAGAGTGGGTGGGGCAGGCCTCAGTCCCCTGGTTGAAATAGAATTCCAGGTACTCCATTATAAGGGTTGACTCAGACTGCAGGTAAACAGTAGAGGAGGCTTGGCAATTCAGTCTGTGGCTTTTCTATGAAATGCAGCATGAGTGAAGAGTTTTAATAGCATCTTTAAGTCAGAAGATATTGGAGATTTGTGAGAAGTGATGTGAATGAATAATCTTTTTGTTTGCCTTTGTCTGTTTGTTTGTTTGTTTTTAGAAAATTGTGATCAAGATATGTAATAATAGTTTAGAGGTGGATCAGGGAGGGAGTTGCTTAAAGGACCGAGGTAAGAAGAGAAATTCCTTGTAATAATGCAGTAGGAGGAGAATGGAGAAGAAAGGTAGAAATGAATTATAAAAGAACAACAACAGAAGCACTTGCTATGTACCAGGTACTGTTCTACGCACTTTAAAGACTTAGCTCATTGAATGTATCAAATGCAATAACTTGTCCAATATTCACAATGCATCTGAGTTGAAAACTGTTTTCAACACTATTTGAAGGAAGGTAAACTGAGGCACTGAGAGGTCAAGGTGCAAAGAAGACATGTCTCCACCCCAGTTTACTTTTGAAATGGATTTTAAAAAATTCTTTAAGAGGAGTACCCACCTTACAGAAAATTTAACAAAGATATTAATTTTATACCTCTCTTGCCTTTCCAATGTGAGCATGTTGCTATGTTTCCTTTTAGAATGTTTTAGATTATTTTGTGCATGACTTACATGTAATTGTAATAATGGTGTACATCTATAGATATTATGAGTATATTGACCCTTGTCTTCATAATGATAGTTTTAAATAGTGGTGTAATATTTTATCGAGTGGATATACCAGAGCTACTTTTTCTGCTAATATGAACATCTTGGGATGTAAATCTTTGACAACACCTCTTATTATGTTTTAAAGCTATATTTCCTGACACTGAATTACTGAATGAAATAAAGTGACCAGTTTCATGGATCTTAACTCATATTGCAAATTTGCTTTTCCTATAGGATTGAACATATTCACAACATTTTTGACAATGTAGGAGGCTAACAATTTCACTGCATGCTTGCCAGCGTTGGGTGTTATTACAATTATTGGTAAATTTATGGGGGAAAATACGGTTAACAATTTTATTTAAATCTGCATGTCTCTTATTATTACTGGGATTGATCATTTTTTCTCACATAGGATTGATAGTTGTGGTTACTCTTTAATAATTTTTTTGTGTGTAAAGGTAATTTTTTCCAAGCAAAAATTTGCATGTTAGTATATGTGAAATAAATAACAAGGTAAAGAGAGGGAAACCAGGAGATATTAAGCTTAGCCCACTGGTAGAAAGGCCATGCCCTGGCCTTCACAAACACAGGGGAGGCCAGAGTCACCAATGGACTATTTGTGACCAGTTTCAATGCTATCCGGGAAAAGGTGAGGCTTGCTGTCTTCAGGCTAATAATATCTTCTTTCTCCTCATATTACACAAATAAAATATATTCACTGTAGAACAAATGAGGATAAAGATTAAAGAGAAAAATCATCTCTATTCCCACCATTTAGAGGTAAGTCCTTTATCATTTTATTATATATGCTCATAGAATCTCTCTTTTTATACACAAAACATTTAACATGTATACTACACACATGTGCATACACACACACACACACACATACTTCTCTGTGTAATGGCATCTATTTTCAGCTTTTTTTTTCTCTCAACAATGTGTTTCTAGCTCTTCCTACCTATCCTTCCTCTTTCACTCTCTCTCATCTTTGAAATATCTTTGGCCTTGTAGTTATTTACATTCTCCTATTCAGAATTGATGAAGGGATCACACCTTCAAGGTCTTAGGGGAATCTCATATCTGTGACTTTAAACCAAGTGACAAAGTTGGCTGCAGTTACTTCTGTTTTTGTTGTTGTTGTTGTTGTTGTTGTTGTTTGTTTGTTTGTTTTAACCTGACTCTATTGCCATGTTCTTGCAACTGACAGAGGACAGCTTGGCTAGATTTGGAAGTAGTAGAAATGTAAATCTTTTGTGTGTATTAAGCACATAAGCACTTTGGTGTAACTTTAGTAGGTTTTCTCCAAAAAAGTGATGAAAAGGTCCATAGGCTGACATTATTACTTTTGTGATTATTTAAGAATTAAAATTTCAAGGAAAATTTCTTCATAGGCCCTCTTAACGAAAGAGGAGCCCCATTCTGTTATGGAAAAAGTGAAAAAGTGAGTCATGTGGATAACTGGAGGAAGCACATCCCAAGCAGAGGGAAGAGCACCTGCAAGAGCTCTGAGGTGGGAATATGCTTGTTGGAGGCACAGTGCAAATGAGCATGTGGGATAGGTTGAGCAGGCTTGAAAAAGAGGGAGTGTGATGGGAGAAGAAGTGCTGACTGTTGTAGCACCCTGTAGGACATCGTAAGGACTTTAGCTTCTACAGAGTGAAAGAGAAAATTATTGAAGTACTTGAGAGACATGTGATCTGATTTTATAAAGTATCACTATAGCTGCTGAGTGGGAAAAGTCTATAAGAGGCAAGGGTGGAAGCTGGAAAACCCGCTGGGAGGTGACTACAGGAATAATCCAAGCAAGGGGTGATTGGAACTTGGATCTCTGGGGTAATGGGATGGCTAGTAAGAAGATGTGGGATTGTCGAAAACAGAGCAGTCAGGCTTTGCTGGTGGACCCAAAATGGGGTATAAAAGTACAATGTGACTTGAAGTTCTTATACCCAAGTACACAGTAAAATGGAATTGCCATTTACTCAAATAGGGAAGTCAGGGCAGTGCGGGAATCAAGAGGTTTGTTTGGGGCATATTAACTTTGAGATGTCTATCACAGTTAAACATTTGAGTCTGGGGTTTTGGTGAGAGTTCTGGTTTCGATAAACATTTTAAAATCTTCGACATAAACACAGTATTTAAAGCTATGGATAAGATCACCAAGGAAATGAGTAGATAGAGAAAGAGAAGTGGACTGAGAACTAAGTCTTCTAGCACTTCAAGAGTGGCACAGGTGAGGGGATCCAATGCAGGGAAGGAAGTCAAAGCTTGGGGAGCTAAGCAATTTGCTTCATAGTGAGTGGCAGAGAAGGGAATCCAAACTTCATGGGTTTGACTCTGAAGTCTTTGTTATTTATCCCTTAGCACATCTCCAAATGCTAGAGCAAAGAGGTCTTTTCCTGGAGTCATAAAACACGGGTGGCTTCCCAGGGCTTAACCTCTCACTATACTGGGATAGCAAGCTAGGCCCTCAGGTTTGAGCAAACAAGACATTTCACTTGCTGGTAGAACCAGATGACACATCCATCAGCTCCACCTGGTGTAGTACTCAGGGATCTCAAGGGAGCAAGAACGGTCTAGTAATTAAGAAAGATTCCTTTCCTGAGCTGCAGTGGGTCACAGTGACTGTCAGGGTTGAAAAATTGATGGCTTAATAAAGACCACCTAAAAAGGCAATTGACCAGCAAGGGAAAAAAATCATTGCCACCCACCCACTACCTGCGACGTTGTATTTGAAGACCCACCATGAGCTGTGCTGCTTGGAACGATCTGCACAAGACAGAACCTGGTCCCATTTTATAGTTGTGAACAATCCTCAACCAACCGCAGGATGTGTGCTCTTTCATTCACTGATAAATAGTACCATCTGCCCTCCTTGACTGGATATGGAGAGATAAATAAGACTCAGTTCCTTTGTTCTCAGGAGTTTAGAATATCACAGTGGCCATGACTACATTCCAGATTTGGAACAGGCCAAACATTCCATTTTATAATACTGTGTGTGTTTTAAAAATTTGTTTCTATAATGGTATGGAGAATTAGAGCCCAGCATGTAGTAAATGCTCAATAAGTTATTCACTGAAGCATGTGTGAAGTCAGGAGAAAGGGCCCAGAATTGAGAATTAGGATCAACAGTGCAGCTACAGCTTTGCTAAAAAAAGAAAAAAAAAATAGCTTCATGACTTCAGATTAATCACTCTTCTCCGCATCTTAGTTTACCCATCTATTGAAAATGAGGTTGGATTAAATTATCCTTGCAGGTCTCTTAGATCTAAGAGCAGGATTTGTTGAAAAGTCTAAAAAGCCCTAGTCAAAAGTCCCTTTTCTAAAATGCTGCTAAATACCACAATGTGTGTTTCATAGGGTAAGCATTCTAGAGAAATTAGAAAAGAGAGTAGCTGCATGCCCACTAGGTGCAACCTGCCATTCTTTTTATGGAGCCATCCCTTTCTCCAGTATTCCCTAGATACCAATTTTTCAGGAGTTCAGCCCGGTTGGAGACTTGGCTGAACAGGTTACCATAGGGCAAGGTGGAAAATATATGAGTTACCTTTGCCTTTTTCAGTGCCTGCCAGTATCGATACCTATGTTGGCCAGGAATATGGCCATTGCAGAGCCTTCTTGTGCCTTGAGCCAAATGCATGGCTCCCAGACCCAGAATTCAGGCAAATGGAAGGCATGTTGCAGAAAGGAAAAGTGCTATTTCCAATGATATATCCTAAAAGAGAACTTGCCATATATTAGTTTTAAGTACAGGAAGTTCCTGTTCGGGAGCTCTCAGTGTCAAATTTTCCTAAGGGAGACACACCCTTGAGGCTGTTCTCTCTATCCCTGTTGTGGTCACATTAGTTCTGGCCCTGGCTTTTTCTCCATGGGACAATTACATAGCCTCGAGTGAGGATCTGTCTTCAGTCTCCTTCCAGTTCTTTTTGTCCTAAGGAACTAGAGTTATACTTTTGAAAAAAAAAAAAAATAAATGAAGATAAAAGGAAAAAAAAATACTCTAAACGTCCTGTCATCCTCCTGCTCAGGAACGCACCAAAGGTTTCACTTCACTTAGAATCTATACTGATACTCACCATGGCCTGCAAGCCCCAAATGATGTGGCCCATTGACCTTTCCAACCCTTTCTTTTCAAAGTGAGTCACTTCAATCACTAATTTTATCTACTCTTGATTTCTTGAATGCGCCTCTTTTCTCCCCACATCAGGAGTTTTGTCCAATCTTTTCAATGTGCTCAGGGTTCTTTTCTATCTGCCCTTCCTTTTCTCCTCCTCTGATTAAGTTCACCTCCTCAGAGAGTCCTACCCTGACTATTTTATCTGAAATTAAAGCACTCACTCTTTTTCTAGCTCTGCTAATTGTACCCTACAATGCAAAATATTTTTTTCATGTGTTTCTTTGTGTTTTACCCACCACTCCTACTAAACTATAAACTCCCAGGAGAGCAGAAACCTGTGTTATTTACATTTGTCTGCCTCTCCGGTTCCCACCTCAGTACCAAGCACATGGTAGGGGCTCAATAAATGTTTGCTAAATAACCAATCTGGTTCTGCTTAACATCCTTACATCAATCCTCACCCCACTGCACTTAACCCTACCATATACTTGCAGTTCTGCTATTATTATATTACATTATGTTATGTTACATTATGTTATATTATATATTATATATAATAATATAATAAAATAAATATAATAAAATATAATATATTATTATAATATAATATACATTATAATATAATATAATATAATATAATATAATATAATATTATAATATAACATTATAATATAATATAATATAATAACTATAATATAATATTATATTATTATATTATTCTCTGCTCCTGTCCCTGCACTGTTCCTTCTGCCTGAAATACATTTCTTTTCTATTTTACTCTTGAAAAGTTCTGTTCCATGGTTTGTGCACACCTGAATCTTAGCCTTTGTCATTCTGCATTGTCTTGATCTGTTTTCATGTTTATTTTCCATACTAGACAGACTTATTGGGAACAAGGAAGATATCTAAAAGTGTTTGTCACATAGCAAGAGGTTGATAACTGTGGAGGAAATACATACATTAATAAATAAGGAATTTCCTTTGTAAAATTTCCCTGAATAGTCTTCCTCTCTGAGAAATCCCTATGTACATACCTCCTGTTTGGTATTCCTTCTTGGAAAGTTTCTCTGGGGTTCCTGGTTCAAAGAGGCCATATCTTTGATCTTTTTCTTCTAGAATGAGGCAGTCACTTTGATTTAGAAAGCAGAGTCTGCTATTGCTTGCTTTGAGAGAAACTAGCAGTTATCCCTAGTCCTATGGTGGGTAGAGTAGTAAGGAGCCAACACTCCCCAATACTTTGTTTGCTGTTCTACCCACTAGTAGGACTGGTTGTTAAGGATTCATTCATTTACTCATTCCTTCACTCTTTATCCATTGTTCTCCTGCTACATGCCAGACACTGTTTTGGTACTGTGGTCACAGAAAAGCAAGGGGTCCTGTTCCTAAAGTATTTTTCATAGATGGGGAAGCACAGATTGATAGACTGTATTGATCAGTGGTCTGATACACTGTGTGTTTATAGAGTCTTGTGAGAGCAGGGAAAAGAAGAGCTTTCATCTCTTCTCAGGTTATGGAAAACCTTCTGAGTGCAGAAGCTCTTTATGTTGACTTTTGATAGGTGAAGAGAATTGTTTGATGGATAAAGGAGGTGAGGAAAGGAGAAAAAGAAAACAAGGGAAGGTAGAGGGAATAGCACTCACAAAAACATGAGGCAAGGATTTGTAGATATGCTTAGGAAATTACAAGGACTTCACTGAAGTCCAGAGCCTTGCTGCTCAGTTTGGTGTGTTGACCAATAGTGTCGGCGTCACCTGGGAACTTGCTGGAATAGTAGAATTTGGAGCTCCACCTTGGACCAACTAAACCAGATTCTACATTTTCACAAGATCCCCAGGTGGTTCCTGTCCACAGTAAAGTTTGAGAAACAGTGAAAAGATATGTTTTTTGAATTGTAGCATGCATCAAAATTATCTGGAAGGTTTGTTAAACAAAACAAAACAAAACAAAACAATCACTGGGCCCCACCTCAGAGTTTCCGAATCAGTGGCTCTGAGCGGGGCCTGAGAATTTGCATTTCTCAGTTCCTGGATAATGCTGATGCTGCTGATCTAAGGACCACACTTTAAGGGCCATTAGGGTGGTGTATAGTGAGAAGGTAGCAGGATTCATATCCCAAAGGGACTTGATGGGGAAGGAGTTGACTTTATCTTGGACTGTCTTGGACCACTGTGGAGTTTTTATACAGGAGAGTGAGTGATCAAACTTTATGTTGGGATGATCACTCTGGTCACTTGTGGAAGATGGTCTGGATAATGACAAAATGACAGCTTTTTTCCATGTTCCAGGTGAGACTGAGGTATTCTGAACCAAGGCAGTGGAGATGGCTTTAAGATAAATTTGGAGGTCAAAGTCTCTGGGAGTCTGAAACTGAATGATTGAATGTGGGGGTGAGAATCACAAACCTCCCTCCTACCCAGAACCTGGGTGCAAAGCATAGCCTGTGGCTCTTTTCTTTCTTGTAACTGTTGCCCTTTCATGCCCAGAAAGCCGCCCATTTTATTTGCCTTGTCTTCACAAGTTCTCCTGTGGCCTTATCTGACAGGTTTCAGCCTGCAATGTTTGAAGAAAGGGGTGCAGTAAACCATTCAGGAATAGGATTTATTAATGGGAGGCATGTAATTACTGCCAGACACAGCATCTGAAGAGTTTATAGCCTAAGTGTTTGGTGTCATTCATTAAAACAAAGTGGGCTCTTGGCATGGACACCATCACTCTTTGACCAGACCTGTCTGTTTCTGTAATAGCCCCTCCCCTCCATGTCTGCAAGTTGAGCCTGGCTGAAGAGGCAAAGGCAGATAAATCACCAGGGCAGGGGTCTGGCTCTGTGGATGATGGGCCTCTCTTAGACCCCTTGAAGGGGCAGGTCCTGGTTCCAGAGCAGGGCTCCTGGAGGGAATCATGGCCAGTCTGCTTTTTGTCTCCCGGGCTTTTGATTCCATAGTAACATGTCAGCAGTACCTTTATGAAGGACAGTCCTGCACACTTGTGATTTATCAAAAGCCTTCTTTGCATCCATTTCATATCTTAGCAGACATTCACAGAAAGCCTACGAAGCAGAGGTTAGCATAGCCCCTTGACCAATGAGAAAATGAGGCCCAGAGAGCTTTGGTGAGTGTCCCAGAGTCACATGGCTAAAGGGACAGGCTTGTGCTGAGCTTCTATTTAGCCACTTCCACCTCTCAGCAAGGCAGGCCAGGCCAGGCTGTCTCAGCTTCATGATGACAGCACTGGTTGGTTAGGAGGACAGAACTGGCTGTCAGAGATACTGGCTGCTGTAGGACTTGGGTTCAAGCTCAGGATTTCTCTTGACTAGTTCTGTGTACTTGGGAAAAATGCTCTAAGCCTCAGTTTCCTCAGATAGAAAATGAAGAGAGGGAAGTAGGCCAGCTACTTTCCAGGGTGTTGTGAGAATTAAGTGGCACTGCAGGGTCTGGTGCTGGCCAGCTCTTTCTCCTGACATGGGACCATCCCTGGTTTTCACCAAAAACCTTGTACTCCTCCCACAGGGATGCTGATGTTCAGATGAGATAATAGGGGAAATATGCTTTGGAAAATCCACACACACGATTCAAATGTGAGGTAATAAAAGGAACGAGGGGTCTGACACAATCCTGCCAAAAAAATCAAGCAACTTTTGAGACTAAAAGCAGACTTGAGTTGTAGAATCCTCATCATTGTGATTGGTTTTGGGCAGAGGAACTTGTCTGCCCTTTTAAACATCTATTTCAAAAGGTTATTTTATTTTGAGGACTGGAGAAACTGTGGAGAGCACAACACAGGAGCCATAGTAGGCAGTGTATATCTGGTAGGTATCAGTATGCTAATTAGAAGGCTCCACTGACGGTAAGCTCTTCCCCAGGACTGACATCTTATTTATCTTTGTATTCCCTAGTTCCCAGCAGAAGGTCTGGCATATGGTAGGTGCTCAGTGATTATTTATTAAACTGAACCAAATTGGCTTCTGCATATTCCTTGGGTTCTTTGAAGGCAGAGCCTATGTTTCACTCATTTCTGTCTTTCCAGAGCCAAGGCTAGTATCTGGCAGAGTAGGTGCTTAGTAAATTCAGACTGGATAGAAGTTAAGCACTGTGAAAAACAAGGCAGAAATACCTAGTGTCTGCACTGAACCACGGGAGAAAACCAGGGCTCCAGGTAGGAAAGGAGTCTGGGATTTGTAGCCTGAATAGGTATGGGTCAGATGACAGGCTCACTTCAAAGGCACAAGGTAGGAAGGGAAGAGGATGCTGTTTCTCAAAGGCCTTTTTAGCTGTGTGGGAGCCTCATTGACAGCAGAGGTGGGGCAGGGGAAGGTTGGCAGCATAGTGGAGACCTTGGCCAGGACTACAGAGATGGAACAAATGAGCCAGAGGAGAGGAAGCAGCTCAGATGGAGACAAAACGTGCTGAAAATCTCCTTCCTCTTTCTGCCTCTGTGGAACCAAAGTGGCATCAGTGTGTGTGCGTGTGTGTGTGTGTGTGTGTGTGTGTGTGTGTGCGCGCACACACACACGCGCGCCTGTGTCTGCTGGCAGGAAAAAAGGCTTTGCAGTCAAATAAATCTGCTAGCAGATCCTTCCAGTGCAAGCCAAGCCAGAGCTGTGAGATCTTGAGTGTATTTTATTTTTCTGAGTCTCCATTTCCTCATCCTAAAAAAGGGGATCAGTGATTCTTACCTTACAGGGTTCAAAAGAGTGTTTTGTAAGCAACAAAACAGCCATTGATTAAGCACCTGCTTTCTCCTAAGCACTGAGTTTAGGAGCTGTATGGATTTAGTCTATAATCCCCTTAATCATCCTGCAAGGTAGTTGTTATTATCATCTTCTCCAGTCTCCATTTCAGAGTAGAGGAAACTGACGATCGTTCGGAGGTATTGAGTAATTTGCTCAAGTGATAGTGCCTGGATCCAACTGGATTCATTGTGAAAAGATTACACAATGAACATTACATGATGATTATATTTCATGAATTTTAGTCAAGCTTAAAATGCTCCCACAGCAGCAGTTTTTCTTTACTGTCAGCACTTTCTCTCCTCCATCTCCCTTTTTTTGGAAAAAGTGAAAACTTTGGCTAACCTGGCAGTCTATAGAAGAAGGGTGAGTTCCACTAAGTGGTTTAAATATAATGTGATTCTCTTTGTCCAAGTTCTCTTTGGCTTCAATGGGACATAGATCAGGAAATTATTTCTAAGAGTTTTTATGAGGAAAAGCTGCTGAAAGTTAAACTCTTGGATGACCCAACAACATCTGAAATATCAGAAACTATCCCTCCAAAAGAAAACTATCAACTCTTTTGACATTTTTTGGAGTCTTTCCTTGAAGCTTTAGCCAAATAGGAGATAAATGGGTGATCAGGAAAGCCAATTAACTTTTATTGAAATCTACCATGTTCCTGTGTCTTAATGAGTCACCCTGTACAGTGGGTATCATCAGATCCATTTGCCACATAAAGATGCTCAGAAAGGTAAACATTTGTCTGAGATCATACAAGGATTAGGTGTCAGAGCCCAGATTCAGACCTTAGCCTGTTTTGTCCTTAAACACAGACTCTTTTTTATACTACCTCCTGCTTCTGAGTCTGCAAATCTACTGATGAGTGAGCTCTTGTTGCTTCCTCTAAATTCCATCTTTAAAGACTCCAGCTCTTGATCCTGTATGGCCCCAGGGAAATCCAGAGGAAAATGCATACCTGCAGTTTTAGAAGAAAAAGGACTACAGTCTCAGCTTTGAGACTGTAGGAGACCCCCAAAAGCCTGTGGCAGCAAACATGAGTGATCTCAACTTTTGGAAGATGCTCTTTGTGAAATGGATACCAGCTAGATGTTTCATTTTTTTTTTTTTTAATGGTCAGAGTGTGTTGGGCTGGTGAAGGGAAGAGGAAGGACAAAGTAGGGAAGGGGAACTCTTTTTAGGTCATACAATTCAAAGAGACTATCATGGATTTAAGTAACCTGTGGGCAGATCCCATCATTTAGTGGTTTTACTGGGCTACTAAAGATGGGAGATGTCCTACCTGTCCAGCCTCATTTACCTTTTAACGAATTCTTGACTTGTCTGAGAAAAATAAAATCAAGCTGCCAAACACTTGATTTGCATCCCATCCTCAGAGTTCTCCCTCTGGGGTGATGGTAAGCTCACAGGCTTTTGCATTTATGAGCCGTGGGTTTAACTTTCAGCCATGTCACTTAGCTGTGTGATTTTAGATAAGCCATCCAACATCTCTGACCTCAGTTTCCTCATCTGTAAGGTGCGTATATTAATGCCTTCTCTTTAAGATCATCATGGTTGTCATATTTAGCAGACACTCATTAAACATTAGCTACTTTTTCCTCCTTGTGTTGCAAAGTGCAAATTCCTTATCAGCATTCTTTCAAGTAGAGAGGTAGGCATGAAAGATGACCTATAATTTTTAGGACAACTTGGATCCACTGAGATTGTTGGCAGGGAATGTCCGCCGCGGTTTAAGACTTCAGCCAATGCCCATTATGTCATTATGGAGCCTGCAGAAGTGATTACTAATGTTACTTTTCCAGTTCACTGCTGAGCAAAGGGGAGAGTTTTTCACACTGCTGGCGTTTTGTTGGAGCACGACGATACAAATCGCAGATGGCTTCCTCGGCAGATGTGGCTCTGTAGAACTGCAGTGTGGGTTTACAAGGGTTTAATGAAAACCTGGCAGCCTTCCAGGCTTAAATCAATCCTCTTGGGTTCTCAGCTCATGCACATACAAGCCAATCTGCAAATGTCCACCCTGTTGATGGTATGGGGAATGCTAGGGTGAAAAGGTTTTACCTGGAAAACAAAGCCAAACCCATTTGGCCAAGTTCACAGGCTTGGGGCCTGGGAGATGGAACAGAGATGTGGAAGGGAAGTTGGTAGGAGGAGGGAGGCCTGCATCTGGAAAATGTCCAGATGGCTGCTGCCCAGCTGGGGGTGATCTGGGCCCAGGACAGAAAGATGGCTTTCCCAGCTGCTTGGGTCTCATACTATTTTTTTCCTCACCATGGGTTAGGCTAAAAGGAATGAGTGGGAACCACAAGTGGGGGATATGGAATAAAGAAAATAGTTTCAATTTAGTTGATTGTGTAAACTGGAACCGGACTTGACTAATGTGGCCTCTGCATGAAATGCTTTCATTCTTCAGATAGCCATCTTGTTGTTTCTCATCTATTTTATTTTGGCTTTGATGTCATCTCCTTGTAGAAGCCTTCACTGATTACACCCCTTAAAAAGAACCTCCAAACTCTTTGCCATATTCAGTGTTAGCTGAGCATTTGTTTCATAGCGTATCATAATTTATTTGCCTGTTTGCTTTCTGTTTTGATCCTTGAAGTTAGAAACTCTGTTCATCTTATTGATCAGTGTAGCCTAGTGCCTGGTTGGGTACCTGGCACATAGTAGATGCTCAATAAATATTGTTGGATAAATGAATAAATTTTGGGACAAGAATAAGATGAGTGTTTGCAGCTTAATGCTATCATTTATAAGCTATATAACTGTCTTAATTACTTAATCAGTCTTAGTGTGGGATTCTTCATTTGTAAAAGCAGTGTAAAAATACAATAGAGGGTATCTGTTTATGTAGAGCAGTGTCAGGCACATAAGAAATGTTCCACAAATTGAAGGTATTATTCAGTCATTGAGGAATTAAATCAACCACCATAAGTTTGCCAATATTTCTATTTGGCCAATATCTGTTGAGATCCAGCCTATGTCATAGCCCATACAGAGCACTTGTGATACATTATCTACCTGATTCCTCACAAAAACACTGTGAGGATCTTCTTATCTCAGAACAAAAGTAACAGAGATGTGGTGAGATTAAGTGGTTGGAACAGACTTACAGAGCTACTCAGTGGCAGAGGCAGTATCAATGCATTTCTATTTTTAAAACCATAATTCCCCCTATAATTCCAGGCCGCTTCCTATTAACACTCACTCTGGATAAATAAACATAAGGGAGCCACATTCTCTGTTCTCTGGGGGCTCTGGTTTAGGTGATAAGACATATGTAAAAGTAAAATGAACACTAATGAAAACCAACATTATTTTAATGCTGCTTTGAAGTTTACAAAGCTTGTTCCAATATTTACGACACATTCAAGTTTTAAAAGATTATTATCCAGGATATATAAATAATTCATACAAGTCAATAAGAAAAAGTCAAACAACTCAATGGAAAAATTGACAGATTATGAAAAGGCAATTTAAATGGCCAATAATCACATGAAAAGATGTTTGGCATTACTAGTCATGGGGGAAATCCAAATAAGAACAATGAAATGCCATTTCGTGTCTATCGGACTGGCAAAAATAACAGAGTATACTAACGACTGACGAGGAAAAGAAGACACAAGAACTATTATACCATACTAGTGGTGCTATAAATCAATAACATCAGTTTGGGAAACAACTGGCAATACCTAATAGAGGTGAATATGAATGTGCCCTTAAAACCATGGTTTTCTCTAGGAAGTAAAATCTTTACCTCAGAGAAACTTCCACATGTGCAGAATAAGATGTACAAAAATGTTCAGTTTCAACATTTTATATAGTAGTATAATATTAAAAATGATCTAATTAACATGGGAATGGATAAACAAACAGGTCATTTGTAGATAAAATACATTAAAGCTGAATGAGTAAATTAAAGCTCTACTTAGCAATGTGGAAAATTGTAGACTCATATTTTTAAATGTAAAAGAGCAAATTGCGGAATGACACAGATAACTTGGTATCATTTATGCACGTTTGAAAACCATGTCTAACTCTTGGTATTCATTCACTGTATAAACAGCAGTTACTATTACTATCAGCAGCATCATTCCAATTTGTTTTAATCATTCTTCAATAACTTGTTTTATTACCCTTTTCTCACACCTCCTCCCTCCCTTCAACTAAAATCTGGAAAGTTTCCTGTGGACAAGCATCTGGTTTATCTGTGTCCAAGAATTGGTCTCAGCATTCCAATTAAGTCTGCCAAACCCAGAGATAAGCAGAAAGATCACTTCCATTTCTCTGGAGCCCTTACTTCCATGAGTTCAGTTTCAGGTCCCAATCATGGCTTTTGGGCCCTTTCAGTACAGAGCTAACATAAATAAATGGATTGTGTGTATGTGTGTGTGCATGTGTGTGCATAGATCTATTGGACTCTGATGGTTAATTTTATATGTCAGTTGGGCTGTGTAAGCATTATTCTGTATGTTTCTGTGAGGGTGTTTTGGACTTTAAATAAAGCAGATCGGGTGAGACTCACCAAATCAGTTAGAATCCTGACTAGAAAACCTGGTTTCCTCTGAGCAAGAGGAGTCTGCAGCAGATGGCCTTTCAACTTGCACCACCACATCAACTTTTCTCTGGGTCTTCAGGCTGCCGGCCCACCCTGCAGAGTTTGGATTCGCTAGCCTCCATTACTGTGTGAGCAAATTCCTTAAATCAATCTCCCTCCATCTGTGTATACGCAAACTTTTGGTTCTGTTTCTCTGGAGAACTCTGACTAATAGAGAGTCTGACATCTTTAGTTCAAATCTAATACCATTAGGCTCTTGCTTACCTTACTCATTCATATTTATATCTTCCATTCTTTATTGTGAGAATCCTGGCTTCCAAAAAAGTTAACATAGTCACATATAACAAGTCATCTATCTGAATTCTTCAAAATGTCAATGTCATTAAAAAAAAAGGAAGAAGAAATATTGTATATTAGATAAAACTAAAGAGACATGATAACCAAATGCAGTATGTGATATGTGTCTGGATTCTGGATAGAAAAAAAAGAAAAAAAAAACAGCCATAAAGGACATTATTGGGAAACTTGGAATATGAAACATCTATTAGATAATATATTAGAAAAATTAATTTTTTGGGAAACGATAATGATATGTGAAATAAAATAATTGTAAAAGATGGGAGATGTGTGTTGACTTATTTAGAGATGCAGAGTTTTGATGTTGGCAAGTTATGGTTAGATAGTCCTCAAAATATGTATGTATTAATATGTACAGAGAGATATATTGATAGAGAGAAAAAAAGTGTGTGTGTGTGTGTATGTGTGTGTAAGAAAGAGAAAAAGAGAGAGAGAGAGAGAGAGAGAGAGAGAATAAATGTGGCAAACATTAATAGTTGGTAAATTTAAAATTAGTAGTAGTTATTAGGATTATTAACTTTTCTATTGAAATTCTTTGGTTTGAAACATTTTGAAATAAAAAAGATGGGTGAAATGGTAGAAGGTATTATATATCAACTATTATATATCTAGTAGCAAGAGCATTACACATCAAGTATTATGTCAGAAGCATAATACTGACTGTCACTAGGCTTGTGCTATTTTACCTACATTATTTATTTATTTAATCTTCATTGTAATTTTTTGAGGTAGCTGACATTACTCTATAGTTGAGAAATATGAGGCTCAGAGAGGTGCAGAAACTTGCATAAAGTTATCCAGTTAGCAGGACAGGAAACAGACTCAGAGAGAGGTTTGGCCTGCCCAGGCCATCAGCTATACAGTGGCCACTGCAGGATTAGGACTGAGGTTTATGATTCTTACTCTGGAGGTTGGTCTCTTGCATCAGAAAGGTTCTTCCTCCTTGTTTGCTTGCCCATTGGAGCTCTGCTTAGAGAAAGATTTCTGCCAGCTCTATTGGGTTCATTCTGAACACAAAAGATTCTGTTCTCGCATTCTGCTTTGAAAAAGATAAGGCATACAGCTTCCTGTCCTTGGCTCTTACCCAGACCTTTTAAACTCATTCTCAGTAATGCATGTTCTTGCTGGTTATTGGGTCACAATTTTATCAGATTCCAGAGATGTGAAAACCCAAGCAGGCAACAGAGGCTTCAGACTAAGGGCAAGCATTCCCATTCATTAATTAATGGAGGAACAGTGATTCTTTGTCTGCTTCTAGCTATTTGCATGCTATTCACTTTAAACACAAGCATAGAGTTAGCCTGGTGCAGTGTTCTGCAAACTGAGGGTCGTGACCCATTAGTGAGTCTTGAAATTAATTTAGATGATGGCTGTCAGCATTTTAAAAAGCAATTTAGAATCAAATTGAATAGAATAGAAAATATCAGTGTATGTCCATTTTAAAGGCAGGTATTATTTTGTCTATGTACATACACAGACGTGCACACACACATATATGTGTTTGTTTTGAATGGTGGTGTAAATTTTATTTCTTATTATGAGTCGCAGTCAAAACAATTCAAAAGCTACTGGTTTAAGACAGGGGTCAGCAAACGCCTGTTCTGTGACAAAGTTTATTGGAACCCAGGCATACCCACTTGTGTGTGTATTGTATTCAGCTATTCTCACACTACAATGTCAGAGTTGAGTAGTTGTGATACACCATATGGCCTGCAAAGCCTAAAATATTTACTACTTGGCTCTTCACAGAAAAATTTGCTGGCCCTGTGGTATAGGATGTTGAGGCAAAAACTTCTAATTCAAAGCTAAATAAAGCTCTCATTGTATATAATCTCTGGAATTTCTATCTTTAGTATTTCTCTCCCAATAACTATCTACATTGTACTACTATTTACATATAGATTCGTGTAAATACATATACAAATACAGAAAAGTAGGCATCACCAAAGCAATTATTGCTTAAATGTATATTTCTAGCATAATACCTGGAGTATTCAGATACTAGCACACAGCAAACAGGATGACCTTTCCATTCTAGGAAAATATTTCAATGTTTAACCTCATTGCACTCAACCAGACGTTTCCTTGCACAAATTTTCAAGTGACATATTTCAATCCTGCATTCATCTTCGGGGCCACATGTCCTATCCAAGTTAAATATTTCCAGAAAATAAATGTCTAGACACCGTCTCATATAAATTAAGCACCCGGTTTTTAAAAGGTTTCTAGCAGACCCCCTTTTTGGTGTGTGGGTGAGTATAATTCTACTCCTGTGAAAAATTCTGGGTAAACTCTGATGTGCCTAAGTCAGTGCAGCTGCAGGTGGCTAATGAGTGCTGCTGAGTCATTAATGGACAGTGCATCGGGGAGGGCAAGGTAGGGAAGACAAGACTCGAGAGGTTTTTTCATAGAAGAGTAAAGAGCACCTTTTTCTTTGATGTCATCCGTTATAAGAATCTTGGATGAAAAACTTCATATATATTGAAATCTACCTCAGAGAGTTTGCCATCCATATATTCGTTGAATCCTCTCATCAGAAAATAAAGAATATACAATGACAATACATAAAGATAAAATTTTGTTGTATTTCTTTGACTTTCCATTTTATTCATGTTTCAGGTTTTTCAAACCATAGGCTTTGTTGAACTTGAGGAAACCATTCTAGTGCTTTTGATATTTATATTTCTTTTGATAGACACTTGCGTATCACCGTGACATAAATTAGTTTTTTCATTAAAAAAAGAAATCTTTAAGAAAGACCAAGTACTTAAAAGAAAAATCAGAAAATGTTTTTAAATTACTCTTATTATATTTTCATAATATATTTAATTATTTCATATAAATATTACAATATTTATATAAATATAAATTTTATACTATATGAACATAAAATACATTATAAATATCAATATTTATATTTCACATAAATATACAAATATATATTTTATATATAAATGAATTATATATTATACTTTATTATATAGATTCTTATTATATTAATATTTTTAGCTACATTTATTATTATAAAGAAAAAAATTTCATATGAGGGAATTTATTGAACACCTGAAGTTCTATGGAGAGGTAATTCAAGAAGTAGTCATTATTTTTTTATTTCTAGGTTTTTACAAAATTATGCACAGTACTCTTGTGCATCATATTTTTTTAAAGGAGAACATTTGAGAGAGGATTCAGGAAATGGAGAGAAGGAAGAGAGAAAGTTTACTTTTCATTGAGATACATGTGAAAGTCCTTTATTCTCCTTAGTCCAAATCCCAAAAACAACAAACAAAAAAAAATTCTGCATATGGCACTATTTCCACTTATTCATTCAATGACTGTTTAATGAATTTCTACTGTGTTCCAGGCACTGGGCTAGGTGCCAGAGAGCAGAAAGAGCAAGGTCTTATGTTCTAACGGAACTTCCAGGCAGAGGGAGGGAGAGGAGCAGAAGACAGAGAATAAAAGAAAATTTCAGATAGAATATTAGGACTAGACCAAAACCAGATAATGTGCTGGAAAAGAGTAGACAGTTTAGCCTGGGTAACCTGGGAGGGCTTCTCCAAAGAGGTGATATACAAATTGAGTCCCGAATAAAGAGAAATGCAGCTTTGTAAAGATTGGAGGGAGGGGCAGAGTGTTGAAAGCAGGAAGAAGAACTGATGCAAAAGTCCCGAGAGGGGAGTTTGGAAAGAATTCATTCTGAGGTCACATCTTGCATACATAGCCTTTGGATCACTATGTGTAAAAGTAGGCTTGAGGTATGCTTGTCTTTTCAGTGTCTCATAGAAAAAGGATTTGGTGGTCAAATGATGTTTGAATTTGGGTGGGGCTAATGATGACATCTTCACACTGAGCTGGTATTTCTTAGCAAGCATCATAGCAAGGTGGCTGGCCTCAATGGTTTGGGGTTCTCTGACTCTGCATATGTGAATCTGTGGGAGATATTTTTTAAAGATGGCCACAACAATTTCTCTCATCCCACTTATTCTTCCTACAATATGACCTTGACATTCACCTCCCTGTGGATCTGGATGGGTTTGTGACTGTACTAGAAATGATTCTGTTTGACTTCAGAGGTCAGCTTCCATTTGGTTCTGTTGGGATGGTAACTCTTAGAACCCAGCTGCAATGCTGTGAGGAAGCACAAGCAGCCACATGGAGCCACTTTCTGTAGGTGTTATAATTGACAGCCTCAGTGGAGGCTCTCATCAACAGCCAGCATTGACCCTAGACAGATGAGTGAAGGAATCTTCAGATGATCCTGGTTCCCACCTGATTACATCACCCTAACTTAGAATCTTCCAGCTGAGGCCTCAGAAACTAGAGAAGAGAGTCGCTGCACCTTCTCTGCCCTTTCCCAGTTCCTGACCTACAAAATCTTTGAGCACAATGAAATGATTGCTGCTTTTCACGGTCATTTTTGGTGTTGTTTATTTCATAGCAGTAGACAACTAAACAAATCCTTAGTGCCTTATTGTCAGTTGTGGACACTGGTGGTCTCTTCAGGTAAGAGAGGATTGCCCCTAAGGTTCTAAGGCTATCATACTATAAACTCAACCTAGTGAGATCCCAAGGCTCAAGTGCTTTCCCACTGAGATGAGTGGGCAGGTTGGACCATGCAGAAGGCCAAGCCAGCAGGAAAAGAGGCAGATGCTCCACTCCTGCGTTTTCTGGATGGTAGAAAGCCAGCCAGCATCTGTGTGCCTGTGCTCTTCACCCACTGACTTTCGTGTCGCCCTCCAGAATCTGATCCCTCTTCCATATGACCTCTTAAAGCAAAAGACAGGGCATCATCTTCATATGTTCCAACTAAACTAAATTATGTACTATTTTTTGAGAGTGGTCTGCAAAGTGTACCTACTGGCCCCAGAGGGTTTGTTTAAGCTATTCCTTCCATGCCTCAGAGTCCACATGCAAAGGCAGCCCCCTCCACTCCAGCTTGGAAGGAATCTATTATTTACCTTCTTCACAGTTTAGAGCATAGAGATGAATAACAGAGCCTTTGGAGATATCCTGCCTGATTCAAAGCCTTACTCAACACCTTATTAGATCATGACCACATTACGTAAAGTGATTTCAGTTTCCTCATCTGTAAAATGTGGATGGTCATAATAGTTCATATTTCATGGAGATAGTGTGAAAATTGAATGACTTAATTTGTGAAAACATTTAGAAAAGCACCTGGCTCATAGTAAGCATTATAGTAAATTATACATATGAAATACATATTTATAATATAATACACGTAGGAAATATATATATAGAATTTGTAGAATAGCTATACATAAGTATATATATTTATATAGGTATATATAGGATATATGTATATATAATAGTAGATATATAATATATAATACACATAGTACATATATATATTTTAAATATATTTTTCCTTAAAGTTCTTGCTGTCCTAAATATTGTGTTAATTGTATCATAGTTACATAATTCTACATATTCCTTACCATTGATATGAGTGAGGAGGTCTTAGTCTTGGTACTTCATGTTGGACCAGCACAATGCTCTGTTTCCTTCAGGGCAGAGGATATGTCTTATTCACCTCTGTGACCTCCAAATCCAGCAAGTCTTGTACACTGTATTTGTTGCTTGAATTAATAAATGGCTAAGTGATCCATCTGGGATATGTTAGTAGGTTGTGCAGCCTAACATTCTGATGCTGAAAAAATCAATATCTTCTTCCATGAGCTCTCTGAATGTCCATTGTCTCAAATGGCAGAAGGTCTGAGACAAGTCCTAATGATTTGATATGTCAGCCTTGGAGAGGGAGCCAAGGTCAGAGAGATGTGAGTCAGGCATTAACCATGAAGGGAGGGCTACAGCAATAATAGCTTTTACTGTGCTGTGATATTATCTCCTATTCATTTACATGGGTGAAAAGGTTTTACCAGTGGTCAGAGGAATTAAAATAGAAGAAACACCTCAACCTTCACCATACATTTAAGAACATAAACAACCCCAAGAAGTGCCTTGGTGCTTAGGTAATTTCCTAGATGGGCTTGCAAAATTTGTCATCAATTACAAGGCAGATGCAAAGAAACTGGTAATTCCAATGTAGATGGAAAGTGAGGGGGACACCGACACCATACTTATTATCCATGGTCTGAGCAGGAACTTTTAAAATATGACATCATAAGCCTAGGACCAGGTCAGGCTGCAATATAAGGTTCTTGAAAGTGCAATATGAAGGAGGAGTGGACACCAAGTGGAATGGAGACCAGCGTCAGTGGCATGAGATAGTGTGGATAGTGAGGTGACACTGGAGAGTCTATGGTAGAGTCAAAACAACATCTTAACAGAAGCCCTATGCTCTGGGCTTTAGACCCAGAGTCTTTACCATAACCTTGTTCAGTCACTTACTCAACTTGAATCTATTTTCTGGGAATGACTTGTCAGCTAGACTAATAATATCTAACACACAGGGTAGTTTTGAAGACTGAACAACACGAAATATATAAAATGCCTGGCACTTGAAGGTGCTCAACCAGTGTCAATTTCCTTTCATTTGGTTAATGTCATAACATGTCTCCAATTTGGTTAGTTCCTTAAAAGTAATATTCTGTAGGTCTTTGAGCATAATAAACAGTCTAGGCCATGTTCCTCCGTTAGCTGGATGTCAAATGGTGCCCTTGAAACCTGACACCGGACTTTGCCAGGAAGATATTAGCCTACACCCAACTTCTACTATTTTGGGATTTGATGGCTTTGGAAAGAAGATAACAGCTGACTTTTATGCAGATAGAGGATGGCTGTGCTCTGGAAGAAAATGCCAAAACCTCAACTTACGCCACTTGGAATAAACTCAGCATGCTCTGAAGTTGGGCATTGAAAGGCTATCATTTTTATGCCAACATAAGAATTTATTCAGGAAGTTGCAGGAAAAAAATATCAAATCTTATAGTAGTGAACTCCAAGGGAACTGGAAAAATTTCTAACTCTGCTGCTTATACATGTTCAACAGTCAGGAAGATAAGGAAAAAAATGTGTTTTTTTCCTGATAGTCTTGATAATGCTGTAGTTACAAATAACTTCTGAATTTCAGTGACCTAAAACAGCAAAGATTTTTTAAAATTAATATTACATTTTGATTATGTATAAGCAACATTCTGTTGTTCTTACTCCAGAATTGAAGCTAATAGCGCCTCTACCAGATGCAGTGTTTTTAGTCACTATGGTAGGTGGTATAGGTCATGGTGATTTATGCAAGGAGTCATAACTTCTGCTTGGTAGTGACATATGTCATATCTGCACACATTTCTTTGACCAAGCAAATCATATGGCCTTACCAACTTCATGAAATGAGGAAGTACAATCTTACTATGAGCCCTGAAGGAGGAGCACCAGAAATAACAAACTGCAATAAAACAGGGTGTAGATTCAAATGGTATTTGAGAAGTAGAATTAATAGGATTTTGCTGTAGGATAAAAGGGAAAGTAAGAATTCCAGGGTGATGCCTTGATTTCTGGTCTGGATATTGGAGTAAAGATAGTACAATTTACTGAAAAAGATATGCTCAATTTTAGATGTGTTGCATTTGGTCTGACTGAAGACAGCCATGAGGGGAGATATTAAATACAGAATTTAATATATGGATCTAGAGCCTAGAAGTAAGATTTAAACTGTAGATAAATGTTTGGTGGTCATCAGCTCAGAGTGGTTGTTGAAGTTAAGGAAGAGTGGATAGAGAAAAAATAACTCAGAAAAGTGTGACAATATCAAGTGTTGCAATTAAATACTTATTCAATGATGATAAAAGTGCAAATTAATACAAGTCATTTTGAAAAATAGTATTTAATTATCAAATAAAGATGTATAAACCCTTTCACCCAGCAATACTGGCTCTGGTTATATATCGTAGATAATTTCAGAGAAGATATGAAAAAGAATTTCATAGTAGCATTATTGTACTGCAAAAAATGGGAAACAACCCAAATATCCATCAACAGTAGAAAGGCTGAATAAATTGTGGAGTATTCATACAATAGAATGATGCAACAGTAAAAAAATAATAAAATCAAGCCTCAGAGACCATGAGAATAAACTTCAAGAACATAATGTTAAGTAGGAGAATATCTAGTATAATTCTTTTTATATGCTATTCAAATTATTGCAAAACTAAACAATTGTGATAAAACTTTAAAAATAAGTAAGGAAATGATAAAAACAAAACTCAAGACCGTGGTTGTCTCTGAAGGGACAGAGTAAGGTAAAGAATTTCAAAACTGCACACGAGAGTGTCAAAGATGATTATCATATTCTATTTCTTCAAAAAGGTGGTAGACAATGAGATATCATCTCACACCTGTTAGAATAGCTATAATCAACAGGACAAGTAATAACAAATGTTGGAGAGGATGTGGAGAAAATGAACTCTCATACACTGCTGGTGGCACTGCACATTGGTACAGCAACTATGAAAAACGGTATGAAAGTTCCTCAAAAAACTAAGAATGGATCTACCATATGATCCGGCAATCCCTCTACTGCGTATTTACCCCAAAGACTTGAAAACCCTTATCTGAAAAGATATTTGCACACTGATGATCATAGCAACATTATTCACAGTGGCCAGGACATGGAAGCAACTACAATAGACGTGTCCTACAATAGATGATTGGCTAAAGAAGCTGTGGTACATATATACAATGGACTATTACTCAACCATTAGAAGAGATAAAATACTGCCATTTGCAACAACATGGATAGACCTCGAGATAATCATGCTAAGCAAAATAAGCCAGACAGAAAAAGTTGAAAATCATATGATATCATGTATATGTGGGACATAAACCTAAAAGCACCAAATGAACAGGACAAAGAGAGACTCATGGACATGAACTATAGACTAGTGGTTACCAGAAGGTAAGGGGTGGAAGGAGCGGGGAGATAGAGGGAGAGGTATGTGGTGACAGAAAAAAACTCTTAACTATGGGAGGTGACCACACAGTGTAAATACAGATATGCCTTACTGTTAAAGTGTATAGCTGAAACTTATTGGATTTCGTTAACCAATGTCACCATAAAAAAAAAATAGAAAAAAAGGTGGTATAAATGGGTACAAGTTGTGCTTATTTTCTTTTTAACCTATACCTATTTTCAGTTTTTTTGTTTCTACTCAATACTTATTAATACTTAACTTTAAAATAATAATCTGTAATGTAAAAACAAAAACAGACACAAAGAACAATGAAATAGAATAGATAACCCAGAAATAAACCCTTGTCTATGTGATCAACTATAAACAAGGGAGTCAAGAACACTCAATGGGAAAGAATAGTCCCTTCAACAAGGGGTGTTGGGGAAACTGCATAAACATATGCAGAACAATGGAATTGGACCCTTATCTTACCCCACTCAAAATTTAACTTGAAATGAGTCAAAGACTTAAATGTAAGACCTGATACTATAAAACTCCTAGAAGAAAATGTAGGGAAGTAGCTCCTAGCTTTGTTCCTGGCAATTATTGTTTGGATATGACCCAAAAGCACAAATTGCAGAAGCAAAAACCAACAATTATGATTGCATCAAACTTAAAATCTTCTGCACAGCAAAAGAAATAATTAACAAAATGAAAAGGTATCCTACAGAATGGGAGAAACTTTTTGTAAACTGTATTGGACAAGAGGTTAATATCCAAAAATATATAAAGAACTCATTTAACTCAATGATAATGACACAATTTAATTAAAAAATGGCAGAAGAACCAAATAGAAATATTTCTAAAGAGGACATCTAAATGGCCAACAGGTACCTTAAAAGATGCTCAACTTACTAAGCATTAGGGAAATTCAAATTAAAACTACAATGAGATATCACTATATACTTGTTAGAATAGCTATCTATCGTCAAGGAGACCAAAGGCAAGTGCTGGTACACTGTGAGAATGCAAATTTGTTCCACCATATGGAGATTCCTCAAAGAGTTAAAAATAGAAATACCATCTCATTCAGCAATTCCACTTCTGGGTATATACCCAAAGGAAAGAAAAACAGGATTTTGAAGAGATTTATGTATTCCCATGTTTATTGCAGCTTTATTCAAAATAAAGAAGATTCAGAAACAACCTAAGTGCCCACCAATAGATGACTGGATAATGAAATGTCATATATATGAAATATTATTCAGCCATTAGAAAGAACATCTTGCCATTTGTGACAATATGGATGAAACTTGAGCACACCATGCTAAGTGAAATAAGTCAGACAGAGAAAGGCAAGTACTGTATGATATCACTTACATGTGGAATCTGAAAAAGCCAAATTCATAAAAACACAGAGTAAAATGGTGGTTACCTGGAAATGGGAGGTAGGAGAATAGGACAGATATTTAAAGATACAAACTTACAATAAATAGTAAATAAGTCCTAGAGATCTAATGCACAGTATAGTGAATGTAGACTATATTATATTGTATCACAAACTTACTAGAACTACAACTGAATTATTCCAACCACTAAAAAGTATAATTATGCAATGTGATTGAGGTAGCTAATAATAGCTACAATGGTAACCATATTTCAATACATCAATGTAACAAATTAACATTGTGTATTTGAGTCTTTGTTTACATAATCATATAATGGAATAATAAAATATCCATTTCTGGTCAAATAATTTTATCCCACAGCTTACAACACTTCCATGTTTTTCTATGATCTTTGAGATAAACTCCAAACTCCCTGTCCTGGCTACTTAGATCCTTAATGATCCAACACTTGTCATTCTGTTCAGTCTTATCCCTTACCACTTCTCTCATTAAATTTTAAGATGTGGTCTTCCAAGCCTGGAGCTCTTATCAGCTCTATGCCTAGTTTCTACTTCTCCTCCTCCCCAGAATATTCTTTCTTCATATATTAATCTGGCTAAGGCATATTCATGAGACTTGAGTCGTATGAGAATTCCTGGAAGACTTTCTGACTTTCTCCTCCTTGCACACCTCCCCTCAACCCCCAGGACTGTGTTACGTAAGGTTTTTCTAAGCTCCACTGTATTCTGTGCAGACCTTGGTCATTGCATCTATTTCACAATAGGGAGCAATTTCCTTTTAATCTTTTGTTTTTATCTTGAGAATATGGATTTTTCATCTTTGTGTTGTTTTTATACTCAAAGCGTTGGTTAGAACCTAGAGGGTCTTATTAAATATTTGCTGAATGAGTAGACTTGAGAATAACAATTCATACCTTATGGAAAGAAACTTCTTCCCAAACTCTTCCTCAGTAGAATGAGATAGTCCTTCACACCCTCACCACACCTCCAACAATTGCTGCAGAGGCTGGAACAAAGAAAGGTTTTCATCAATATTAACACCTTTGTTAAGATGTGCATTTAAGAGAGGTTGCCTTTAATACTTCTTTATTATTTTAAAGTCAAAAACCTTAGTTCTAGCTTTGGTTCTGCTAACCTTGTGAGCTTTGGTAATAACTTTCACCTCCCTTGGCCTCACTTTCTGCATCTAAATAATGGGGGTGATAAAATTTACCACACAGGATTATTTTTAGAATTAAATGATAAATCATCTATGTCAGTGGTTCCCAACCTTTTTGGCACCAGGGACTGGTGTTATGAGAATCTAATGACTGATAATTTGAGGTGGAGCTAGGGCTGGGGAGCAGCTGCAAACCCAGATGAATCTTTTCTCACTGATCCACCACTCACCTCCTGCTGTGTGACCCGGCTCCTAACAGGCCCCGGACAGATAACAGGGCTGCAGCCCAGAGTTTGGGGGCTCCTGATCTAGATCAATAACTTTGTTATATTTGAAATTATAAAGCAAGGCTTTCTCAAAGGGTGATACCCACACTTATGCAGAGGTGTTCAAGTCTGGATAATCTGGAGATGTTATTTCAGAAAAGTTTCATAGGGTATAGATAATCATGAAAAAAATAGAATGGTTGGGGTACAGCAGGGAGAGGCAGTATTTTTTTCTCCCCTCTTTCTTCTGAGACTTTTATTTACATCTGGCTTAGGTCATCAGGTAAAATTAATTTGTTGGTTTCACCCTGTTGACATCTGTCTCTGTCAAAGCAAGCCCCAGATAGTTTGGGTGCAAATCAGCACAAGTGTCAGCCTTCTCCACAGGAAAACCCAGAGAAGATGCCTGAATCAAGGAGATTTGGGAATGAGGGCAAAGTGTTTTTATGGTGTCATCTGGTAAAATTTTGAGTGCACTAAATGGCAAGGGCTATCTCTGGATTTTATGATAGGTGCCAAACCTCTCCCTTGCAAATAGTGACAAAAACAAAACAAAACAAAACAAAAACAATAGTTTTGGTTACTTTCTTATTTAAAGTGGAGAAAGGTGGATAAGAAAATAATAATAACTCTTGTATTTTGATGCAGAGTCTTTTTTCTCTGTGAAAGTAACTATCCATGATCTCATTTGATCCTCACGGAAATTTATTGAGGGTAGACAAGGCAGGTATTACTACCCTATTTTATGCCGAGGAAAGAAATATTGAAGTCCACAAAAGTTAAATGATCTGTCCAAGGTTACTAGTTAAGGAGTAGGAGGCATGGGACTAAAATCATGTCTTCTGATTCCAAATCCTCTTTAAATGCACAAAGCTTTTTTTCTCTTCCATGCCTTTGCTCATATTGTCTCCTCTGCCTGAAAAAATGTAAAGGGAAGAAAGAACTTTGTAACAGCCACATTTTCTAAAGATGGAATGAGGCAATGGAATCCTAATTGCTGGAGAAAAGTAAGCAGGGATGTTGTACATGAGATCCAAGTACTGAGTGGTAGATTGGACTTGACAGCCCAAAAGCCCCTTACAAATCTGAGATTCAGTATTATTAACATGAAAGCACAAGCTAGCAATATAATCTGTGGACATAGAAGCCAGTCTGGAAGAGCAAAAGTATGGGGTGTGAACTCTGAACCAGACCTTTGAATTCACAGAATCCCAGAGCATCATAACCAGATCTCGGCCTAGCTCCTTGTACCTACTGTACAACTCTCCTTTCCCTTCTACCACCTGCTAATTAGAATAGTGCCAGAAATTTGAAAGAGACCTCAAAGTCTGTTCTGGCTCTGATAATCTAGGAATATGGTATATCCTGATGGGTCCAGACCTGGAGTAGATCCTAGGGAGGACTCTCCGAGATTTCAGCTGTAGTGGACTTTCTAATGACACTTAGGACTGAAGACAATTGACTTAAATATTTAGCCTGGTACCTTAACAGGACTCCAGCTGAAATGCATCAAGAGAAATTATTCTCTTTATATTTAACCAATGAAAAACACATACATATTATCAACAATGAGCAATGGGCTGAACTAACTCTGGTTATTGATTGCTGGAGCATAGGTAAAGTGGGTGATGAATGGACAGACTAGAGCTGAATACTTTGAGTTGAAATTCTGGTTTTGTCACCAAGTCTTGAGGTGACTTGGTAAGTTAGTCATCTTTTCCTGTGTCCTTACCTATAACTTGGGAAAGAGTCATGCCCACCTCTCAGAGGAATGAATGATAGGTATACATGTACACATGGTACACCATACATGTTCAGTAAATTCCAATTTCTTCCCCTCTTCCCAGATAGTAACAGAATGTCCAATTATTGAAAATAAAAATGTTGTATGACATTAAGAATACATAAAAATACTAAGAAAAAAATTTAGGGAATTATCTATTTCTTTTCTCAAACTGACTTTTCTAGTGAGGATCAAGGGCTAATGTTTATTATCCATCATTTAGTGCAATTTGAAACACAAATGGGAATCTGTAGGGCATTAATCTGGCTCAAGAGGTCACCCTGCTCAAGGCCAAACTAGTTGCTCTTCACAGCTTTGTCCTGCACCGGATTTTCCCCTGCACTCTGGGAACTCCTTCCCCAACCCCACGTCTCCTGTCAGCATGACTGATGAATTCAATATCCCCCTCTCCCCGGCTGACGGCCCAGAGAGCTGGCTCCAATCAGCAGGTCCCCCGGTTGCCTGACTCAGGCCTCCCCAATCAGAGGCAGGGTCTGCCATGGACAGACAGACAGGTCTTGAGAGGCTGGTAAGTGAGAACTCCCCCAGTGCCTCCGCCAAGAACTGATTTGATGAGGCTGCCATTCACCCTGTCAGCTGCGGGTGGGATTCATCAGGACCCAGCCCGTCTCTCCTTCACCCCCATCAATGTGCCCTAAAAGATTTTTCTTTTCACTCGATTGCTCTGAGGGCATTGGTAAATCCACCAGTTTGTGATCCATCAATGCCCGACAGCATGTTATTCCAGAAGCATTTATACTCTGAACCAGGAGAGTGGGAAGGACTTCTTGATGCCATCATGAGTTAGATATTCACAGGTTTATTGAGTCATCCCACAAATATTTACCCAGCCTGCTGTTTAACTATGAGATGAATTGAGGAGGATGAATGCTGGTGGGCCTCTCTATAAAGAAATCCCACTCGATGAAATGAAATCCAGAAATTCAGACCGAAAGACTATGGATATTGAATTAATGTTGAACATATGAGTCAGGCATTTTACATATATCACCTACTTGCCTCTGTGATGTCCCTTTGTGTAATAATACTACCTTCATTTTATAGATGAGGAAACTGAAGCTCATAAGGGCTCAGGGACTTATTCAAGTTTCCACAGATCAAAAGCATCAGAAATAAGATCCAAACTAGTCTGGCTTCAAATCCCATGATCTTAACCATTTTTGTTGCATTGCCTGTTTGCACACTTTTGTTTAGTTGTTGGTAGGATAAAAGGAAGACAAAGCTGCTTATGGAAGCACTTTGAAAAATATAAAGCTCTCTGCTGTAAGAGAATAATATTGTGTTGGGTGTAACTTTCAGTGGATAATAGAGCATTTGGTCTCCTGACCTTTCCTCCAAGTTCAAGAGGCCTCTCAGGTTTCAGTCATCAAAGCTGCCTTGGAGCACTGGGATTCTGAACTATTTCCTTGTGTGCTTCTCCTGGGCTGAGGCTCCTGAGTGTGGCCTGAACCCGATGGTACTCTGCCTCCCACAGAGAGATGAGGTTGGCCCGACACTGCCCTGGGGTTTCAATCTAAATAACTACTGAAATAGGCTCCATTCGACCTGGTAAAATGTTTATTTCTTGTCTATTTATCTGTTTGAAGCAAACTTCCTTTCTAAGGACTCCCCACTAAAATAGAAAGTAAATAGGGCTTTCTATGTTCAGAGAGATTTCTCTTGGATCTAGAAGACATAGAGATGGAGCATTAAAAGGCAATGTGCAACAACAGGAAATGCACTGACTAAGGGTCCGAATCCCATGTACTCAACGATTCACTCACTGTATAACTTTGGGCAAGTTGCTTAACTTTTTTGTTTCCATTTCTCCATCTATAAATTGGGGATGACAATAGTTTTTCATCTTAATAGGACAAATGTGATCATAACGTCATTTATTGATTTGTTTCTTCAGTAGCTGTTAGAAACTTGAGATATAGTGATGAATAAGACAGTCATGGCCTATGCTTATAGTTTTTTTTATCACATACCAGCCACTATTCCACATTCTTTATGCACATTACTCAAATGAACCTTCAAATCAGGCATTGATATTTCTATTTTGCAGACGAGAAAAGTGAGCACAGATAGATGAAATCTCAAGCCCAAGGACCCATATAGCGGGCAAGTGGGTTTGAATTCAGGATTCTCTGACTTTAGAGTTTGCTCTGTTACTGAGCAAGGTGCCTCCACTGCCAGAATACCACACAGACTTGTTTCAACTCATATTTCTAGAATACCTGCTCTGTGCTAGGCCCTCCCAGATGTTTTTATATAACTTAATTGATTTAATTTTAGTTTTATTATGTAAACTAGGTGAGTTATTTAACCCCCTGGGCTTCTGTTTTCTCATCTGTAAAACTGGAATAATAATAGTACTTACCTCAGAGGGCTCACATGAGGATTAAATGAGATGAGCAATGCAAAGCACTTCATAGGAGGCTGATCAGCAGCAAGCACTCAAAAAGTGTTTGCTAAATGAATAATCTTCATGATACTCATGTTATGTAGTTACTTTATGTTATCATTCCTATTTTAGCCTGGAGCTGAGTGCTCTAAGGAAAGCAAAAGGTATTCTTTACCTCTGGGCAAAAGTAGTCTCTGAGTTACTTTTAGCATCATAGGTACTATTTCTTCTTCTTCCCCCCAGTCTTTGCATACAATAAACTGCCCATATTTCAAATGTACAATTTGAGAAGTGTATGCATATACCTATGAAGCCATCAACTTAATTAATATATCATAAATGCCACCCCCCAAATATTTCCTTGTGCTCCTTCAGAATGCTTTCTTCCTGCCTTTATCTGCCCCTTTTCCCATCCCCATCTCCAGGCAATCACTGATCTGTTCTGTTACCATAGATTAGTTTGCATTTCTAGCATTTTACATAAAAAGAACCATATAGTAAGACTTCTTTTAAAAATTTTGATTCTTTTACTCAGCATAAGTATTTTGAAGTTTATGATGTTATTTCATGTATGCATGATCATTACTTCTTATCGCTAAGTACTAGTCTATTGTAAATATATGTCACAATTTATCTCTTTACTGTTGATGAACATTTGCTTTGTTTCTAGTTTTTGGCTATTAAAAATAAAGTCACTAAAACATTAGTCTTGTTAAATTCCTAGAAGTAAAATGGGTCACGTGATAAATAGGTGTTTAACTTTTAAAAAGCTGCCAGACTGTTTTCAAAGTGGTTGCAACCTTTTACATTTGTACCAGCAATGTATGAGAGTTGACTTGCTCCATATCCTCACCACTTGTCATGTCAGTCTTTTAGATTCTTGATATTCTTATAGGTGAGTAATGTATCTTATTGTGGTTTTAACTTGCATTTCTCTAATGACTAATAATGTTTAGCATTTTTTTATGTACTCATTTGCCATCTCTTTATCTTTCTGGGTAGAATGTCTGGTCATTTCTTATGTCTATTTTTAAATTCAGTTATTTATTTTCTCATTATTGAGTTTTGATCATTCTTTATATGTCTGGATATAAGTCTTTTATCAAACACATGACTTGGAAATAGTTTTTCCCAGTGTGTGCATTGTACTTTCATTCTCTAAACAGTGTTCTTCCAAATCTTACTGTTTTATTGTTTTTTTAGTCTTTTTTTCCCTCTGGTTTTTTTGGATGATCTTCATTTCCACTGTCGTCTGCGATATTAAATCTGCCATCAATGCCACCCAATTAATTTCTCAGCTCAGATATCATAATTCAGTTTGGGTCTTTTTTACCTTTTTCGTGTCTCTACTTAACATGTTCAACCTTTTCCTCTAGCTTCTTGAACATACAGAACACCATTGATTACTGTTTCAATGTCCTTGTCTACTAATTTTATCATCTAGAATAGTATTGATAACAGGTTGGTTCCTTCTGTTGCCTTGAGTAGTTTTCTTACACGCCTGCCCTGTTTAGCACTCAGCTGAATGGTAAAGGAAAACCATCGACAGATCTCAGGAGTTCTCTCTCTTTGCGCCTCTCTCTTGCCAGTACATGGCCCTGTGGATCCCACCCACCTTGATCTCCCCAAACTTTTAGCTTTGAGTCCGAAAGTCAGGGAGTCCATTGGATTCCACTTGGGTTCCCTGTCTTGTACTGTGACCTAGAAACACACTCTTAAGGCTGTAAACAATTACAAGATTTGTAATTTTTATAAGAGTTGTGTTCGGTTGCCTGCAGACACCATTAAGGCACTAACGATGAGGTGGCTTAATACCTAAGATGGCCGACGGCTGATGCAATCGAGACCTCACATTGCACCAGGGACCTTCTGGGCGTGGAAAGACCCTAAGTTCAGGAACAGAACAATGGAACACCATGTCCAGCACACCCGGGACCAAAAAAGCCTTTAAAAACAACTCCCTCACTCCCTAACCCCGGGACCGGTGAACCTCACCCGCAGACCCCCAATAAAGCCTGTCTGTGCTTTTTATTCAATTCTGGCGATTGAGTTGTAAGGGCAATTATAAGACTTACCTTGCTTGTGTCCTGTCTCTCAGGGATCATGGTTCTTCATTGCCTGAATGTCCAATGTCTTGAGAATCATTATTATTTCTTCTTCTTCTTCTTCTTCTTCTTCTTCTTCTTCTTCTTCTTCTTCTTCTTCTTCTTCTTCTTCTTCTT